>JBBPPY010000396.1:0-23646 GCA_038092195.1 Leccinum barrowsii
CGCCGTGTTCAGTGAGGACCTGCATCTAGACGACGTGAGACTTGACCTCACTGACGGCACCGGGCACGCTAGTCAACGGCATGCCGACAGTGGTGTGTTCCCCAATGAGATGGGTTCCTGGGTGATGTCGATGTTGCTGGCGTGTTACTCTGGAGAGAACCATAGGCAGGGTGACAGGCGAAGAAAGTCAAGAGTGGGCATCTCGGGTCCATGTCAACTTTGCTAGGATGCGTGAAAAGATGAGAGGAAGGGCACGCTATGTAGCATAGTTTGAGCCGTGGATGTGCTCGAGATTGGCAAGGCCATGGGAAACCCTTGTGCGGTCTGTGGGAGTGAGGGATGTCTGGAGGAGGGAGCGGTGAACATCGAGAGCGGATGTAAGCAGAGCGCAATGCCCGGCGTGGGAGTTAGTCTGAGAGTACTTGATGAGGACGCGCTCCCTTGATCTCTATTCGTGCGAGTAGACGTGTACGACAGCGACAGTCTTCCTCTCGCCTCGTCCCGACGTTGCCCTGAAAGTGTAACTTGACCCCGCTAGCAGAGTGCTCTCGTTCGTCTCACCAGACCTTGCATCAATGCCCATCGATCGCCTGCCCTTACGCAGCTTCGCCTCACCAGACCCTGCAATCACCCAATTCAAATGCGCTCTGCGGGAGCTCAAGCCCCTCGCCTACCCGGACCACTGCATCCTCTCCCACATTACCAATTGGCCCTCACCTCCCACAATCATTGGCACACGCACCAAATGCGCTCTCGAGCATGTGCACGCGCCATCACCACGAAGGCTCTTGAGGGCGGACGGGAGGGGCGAGATGGGGACAGCGAGGACTTGCACGGGTGCACGTGCGTGGGGTGTGCAATATGCCCCTGTCTTCATGGTGTCTACCCGGGCTCGGATCACAGCCGCACGCTCTCATCCAGTGGGGTCAACAGCGCCAGGATATTGCCCTCTTGACCCGGCTTCCACGCGCACCGCCGCGCGCGATACGACCACCACGTCTTTGCGCGCTAGATGCGCAGCGTCTTCTCTGTATTGCGTTGTTCGTGGACGGATCGGAAGATACAAAAGAGTATTCGGACAGTTGAGCGAAACTCGAGGTTGAGTTGTGTCGCAGGGGCAAACCGAGACGGGACACCCTCATCAACCACCGCCGTCGACCATCTTTCGACACCGACTAACGCATTTCACGGTTTACTGCCTCGCCTTCGACCCCCCGCCCTCGCTCACTCCGCACCCTGTCCCACCTCTCCAGTTCCTCCAGCGCCTCCGTGCGTGGCCTGAACGCCCTCAATCAAATCAACTCAGGTAGGTCGCCGTCAGACATACAGTCCTTACCAGGGTCGCCACCGCCGCGTACTGGTACCTCGCTGTCCCCATCCTCACTGTGCGTCCAGACAGAGTTCCGACATGGACCAAGTTTCGCCTCTCTTTCCCCGTTGGCACCACTGACAAACCGTCAGACGACCACAATGATAGCTAGTGGGTGGGAGTCACGAGTCAGTTCAGCGGTGGCTGCGGCGTTGATTGAAACTGTGAGTGGAGGAACGACGAGCAGAAGGGTGTTGTCTCTCCCCTCCTTTGGAGGCCCTTACCCTCACCTTCGTCCTCCCGAAAGGCCGCTGCTTCAGTAGGATCGTGTCGTCCGGCAACTCCGGTGGTCCCCGATCTTCGGTCTCGCATTCGTCATAGTCTGCTATTCGAAGCGGCGTACCACTTACAGTGCGTCGATGACGGGTCGTGATACCGCTCAATCACCTGCACAACCAGTAACACATTCGACAGAATTATATACAAGCGAAGAGACGTAGTAAACGTGAGAGAACTATACAACGATACAGGCTAGACATCATCCGATAGGCACTAGGTTAGGCACCAATATGTACATACAAAATCCTCTGATCGAGCGGAACACTACCAACCAATGAATTCATCGTCTTGTGGAGCGCCAACGCCGCTCGAGTGTGATCCAGCCGACCAGATCCATCCAACATATTCTCGTAAAATTTGGACACGATCTTGTTCGTCTCTCCGTCGTCCACCGCCCACATCGTCCCAATCACAGACCGGAACCCTGCAAACTGCATCGCCGACGCCAGATGGATGACCTCATCTGGACTCTCCTCGTCTCCGACCGTCGTATGACAAGCAGAGAGGTAGGCAAACTCCGGGTTCTCCAACTCGCATCCCATGATGCGCTCGACGGTGAAGTGGCCGTCGTAAAGTCCGAACGCAGAGTCAAAGGGTTGCTTCCTGTTTGGGATGCCATGACATGCAAAGTGAACCCACTCGTTCCTCCGCAGTTCCTCCGAGACTTGGCACATGCTCGATTCTGGACCGTCAAGGTGATTAAAGGTCGCGAGACCCTGGAGACGGTCGGCGACGATGGTCAGTTCGCTGCCAACAGAGAGGAGCTCGGTTTCGCCTTTGGCGCTCGCCTGGCCTACAGCAAGGAAGTGGCGTTTCTCGTGTATGGAACGAGTCGTCGATGGATCATTTCGTCTCGCACGGATGAGGGCAGTCAGAGTGGGCGTGTAAGACGAGATATACAGATGGGAGAAATTCCATTGGCCCTTCCGATACGGACCAGCCGCGTGCAACGGCAAAAGACAGAACTCGGCAGTGGGACACCACCAGATACGTGAGCAAGGTGGAACTGCCGCCGCCTGGAGAAAATCGGCGATCGGCGAAACGACTTCATCCCAAAGCGTTCTCAGGAAGCAAGCGAGATCTCTCCCCATGTCCATTGATTTTGCAACCAAAGTCAATGATTGAAGCTCTGACGACAGGTCCTGGACACGGGATTTCGTGATTTGCAGTGGGATGTGAACCGGATCTCTGTCGAAAAAGACAACGAGTGCATCGCAGGTATACTGGCTAGCATTCACGATGATCACAGGTCCGCCACTGGCAGCGTGCTGGAGTTCGGAAAAGGAAGAGGGGAGAAGGAATCGAGAAAGACCGGGTAAGTTGCGAATTTTGGTGATTGCAGATTGTAGATCAACATTAAGACTGCACAGCTTATTGTGTTGATCTGGACCTTGTGAATGAATTGTGTTGTGCATTTCTGATGACAGCCGAGTAAACTCGTCTGCAAGGGCTTCTCCTTCCTGGCCTGACGCGATGACGTCTGTAAGAGGGGAACGGAGACGAGCGATCTGGTTCCAGAATACACCGCGACCTTGCTCCAGCAGCTCCACCGCTTTTTTTGCATGCTGATTGCGGAGACAAGCGGAAAATGCATCGATTGCTAGCGTTGAAGCGAGGTCCTTAAAAGTCTGCAGATGACTGGGTAGGGCTGGCAAAATGGCCAGATGCTGAACGAGTAGACGAAGATATGTTTCGTATGCGAGAAGCGTTGTGGGGTGGCGGCAATTCTCAGCTACCGTGATCCATTCCCTGACTACACAGAGATCAGCTGGTGAGACTGTTTGTGAAATATTTGTCAACTCGGTGTAGAGACTGAATAGATCCTCTCTGTCCTTCAACTCCTTCGACTGAGTGAACTGAACACGGAGACAACTTGCAAGTTGATACAATGGCAATGATCGGTCGGGGTGACCGAATGGGCGAAGGTCGAGGGCTTGTCTCCCGAGGATGATGGCCTCGTTGAGGTCTGTTATCTCCCCAAGCCGCCTGTAACGACTGAAGAGATAGCTCACGATATTGTTCAACGACGACGATCGTTCTGGGTGTCCTGACGGGCGAAGGTCGAGGGCTTGTCTCCCGAGGATGATGGACTCATTGAGGTCCGTCATATCTCCAAGCCGCCCGTAACGATAGGAGAGATGCAATGCGACATTGTTCAATGACGTTGAACAAAGCGGGTGCCCCGAGAGGAGAGGATCGAGGGCTTGTCTCCCGAGGATGATGGCCTTATTGAGGTCCGTCATATCTTCAAGCCGCTTGTAACGATCGGAGAGATAGCCTGCGACATTGTTCAGCGACGATGATCGTCCTGGGTGCCTTGGCGGGCGAAGGTCGAGGGCTTGTCTCACGAGGATGATGGCCTCATTGAGGTCCGTCATACTTTTAAGCTGCTTGTAACGACAGGAGAGAAGGTGTGCGACATTGTGCAATGATATTGATCGAGCTGGGTGCCCTGGCGGGCGAAGGTCGAGGGCTTGTCTCCCGAGGATGATGGCCTCATTGAGGTCCGTCAGATCTCCAAGCTGCCCGTAACGATTGGAGAGACAGCTTGCGATATTGTTCAATAACGTCGAACGAAGCAGGTGCCCTGACGGGCAAAGGTCGAGGGCTTGTTTCCCGAGGATGATGGCCTCATTGAGGTCCATTATATCTCCAAGCTGCTTGTAACGACTGGAGAGACAGTATGCGACAATGTTCAACGACGTTGAACGAAGCGGGTGCCTTTCTAGGCAAAGCTCTAGTGCTTCTCTGGAATAGACAATACCTTCCTCGACGTCCCTTATCGCCCCAAGATGTTTGTAACGCTGCTGGAGATGTCGAATGAGTAGAGTCAGCGACCTCCATCGCATGTGGTGACCGGGTGGGCAACGATCCAGTGCTTGGCGATCAAGGACGACTGCCTCGCTAATGTAGTCAGTCCCGTCCCCTTGCTGAAACTTTGCGCATGCGGACTTTGCTCGTGAAAGTATCTTATCGACTGACACAGTTGCCTCCCCAACGGAGTCCGCCCTGTCTTGACCTTTCTCATGCTTGGTACGACGAGACAACCGCTTTTTTGTCATTTCAGCGCTCTTCTAGAAGGAAATGAGAATCTTTTGATTTTATCTGAGAAAACCGCTGGGATGTCTGTATGGCGGGCACTGGAAAACAAGAACGCAAAAGTTACACACGGTCTCGTCGCTTTTACAATCTCCAACAAATTCGATGATCGGATTCTCTCTCAAAATCGATAGCCCCAAGCTCAAACCGAGGGCTAGAACTGTTTAGGGGTTTACTGTATCATCATGGGGACAGTGACCAACTTTTTTCACGGTCGTTATTTGGAACCATGGATGGTTTCCAGTAACCGCCAAAAACCCTTGGAGGTACAGCTACACCAAACCGTCCAACTGGTGTTGAGCTTGCAATCTAAGTACCTCCATCGTTGCCTCCTTATAGGCTTGAAAGTGTACTGAACCTTGGATACCTGGATGAGCAGTTCCAGGATTCTCCGTCGAGAAAGTTACACTAAGCATACCATACATTACGAAGACGAGATGATACAAAGGTCACTACACACACAAGAGGAGAAATAACAATATCTAGACTTCCTGAGAGGCACCGTCTTTCTTTCCCTTGCTCGACTTTGATGGCAGCAACTCCGGGTTGATAAATGGCACGACACCACCCTGACTGATGATAACATCCCCCAGAAGTTTGTTCAATCTGGAGTGGCAATTAGTAAACATGCTTGGCGGATCATGTAGGATATTTTACTCTTCATCGTTTCGGATGGCAAGTTGTAGGTGGCGAGGAACAATACGTTGTTTCTGAAAGACGATTAGATCAGGAACACTAACATCTAGCAAAGCATCGTACCTTGTTATCACGGGCTGCATTACCTGCCAATTCAAGGATCTCTGCGGCGAGGTACTCCAGCACGGCAGCGAGGTATACTTGGTAATCATGAGGATCGAATTCACAAAAGTCACGGTGGACATACCGGGCGCTCCCGCTCCAACACGCTGGGCATAATTGCCCCTTTTCAATAGCCTGTGGATACGCCCGACAGGGAATTGCAAGCCTGCTTTAGATGAACGAGACTGGGACTTTGAGTCGCCGCCAGTCTTTCCCGAAGAAGATTTGCCACTGCTCTCCTGTTAGCCGCTGCACGCCCTTTACAGGACTAAGGCGAACTCACGCTTTTCCTTTTCCAGACTGCAGTTTTGATTCAAATGAGTTACGAGTGGAATAGAAGAACTATAGCTGTGCTTACCATCGTTTAGTAGTGCGAACTGGCGTGTAAGGGGGGAGAGTGAGAGTAGGGATGAAGAGCAAACATCATCCGCAGAGCGACGCGACTGCTATTTATCAAGCCTAATTTAGGGCGGAGTTGCAAAACAAGCAATCAACGCGCTTTGCACGTGACTGACGCGATTTTCTGGAGGGATTCCGAGAAAGGCAAGTTGCCATGTGGCATTGGCACTGGCACGGAGACATGGTTCGAAGTCAGGCCTTGACTGGTTAGTAGCTGCTCTGCCAACTTGCCCGTTCGGCCTTGCGGTCTGCACGCAGAACTTTCCTCTTCACACGGCCAAATACTCCCTTTTTACTTCTATCTTGCCAACGGCAGTTCGTCTGCCTACTCATGTCTTCCTCCACTGGGCCTCCCGCAGGAGTATTGCCCACTCCACCATATACACCACCATTGTCTCCGACACACGACCAGGTTTGTGCATTGCCATCGGTGCAGCCCGAAGCCGTTAATGCCGCGCTTACCTGAATACGCCTGTCAGGTAGTCGTTTTATACGTCGTATGTCAAGCAACCCGATCCAAATCGATTTCAGTTGACACCTGATGACCCTGCAGACAGTAGTATTCACCGTCGTGATTTTTGGGATGTGGAATATCCCCGGCGCTCGGACACTGATCAACCCTTTGAAGCTATTCACCATCGGTTGGCACGAGCTTTGCCACATAATCGCCGTGGGTTGTTTGTCACAGTATCCATGCCAATTCACATTCATCTCTCACTTGAATCATCCGTATGTTTACTAGGCAATTCTGACTGGTGGAACGATACTGTCTGTCACCATCGATCCATACCTGGGCGGTGCAACACTAATAGAAGGTGGTAAACCAATGATAATATTACCTGCTGGATACGTGGGCTCTACCATCTTTGGTGGTGTATTTATGTTGGGTGGCTTTGATACCCTCGTCGCCAAGATCCTCAGCTTCGTACTTGGCCTTGGGTTGATCACCCCACTTGTTCTTGTTCGTGATAAACTGTGAGTAACGAGATCCTCTTTGACCTATCTGGTTAACTTACCAACGGAAGGACGATACTGCTCACAATTCTCTATGAGGGTCTTCTAATCGGTTTCTGGTTCATCGCGCACGCGTATGTGATTATCAAGCACACCGCTAGAGTACTTCTCACCTTTCTATAGCCAACCACTGAGATGGTACTGCTTATTTGTTGGCGTTATGAAGTCAGCTTCAAGCTTTTGCTCTCATTCGTCGTTGTTCTAACGTTCTTTCGTAGTGTTTTCTTCGTCATTTGTGAGTAGGATCTACATGATATCGGCTCCACCTAAGATTTCTTCACAGGGGACATCGCAGACGATAAGTTCTTCCGTAAGGTCAACGACTCCGACTGCACACAGTTTCACATCATGTTTCCCCGTCTATCTGCGCATTGTAAGAACCGTCATTGTCTGTCTTTGCGCAGCTGATCAAGCTCCGTAGTCTGGGCATGTATATGGTTAATTTTTGAGATTGGAGTGTGTATATCGTTCCTATTCATCGGATTGGCCTCTTTCAAGGTAGGCCCGTGTCTCGAGTCACTGGCACGATTCTGATGGCCGTGTAGCTTACTACTGAGCAAATGGACACACAAGCAGGTAAGCAAACGAGATATATAGTACACTGCATCTCACGATCGTGCCAGCCAACTTTCTTCCTACATGATGCATGGCTTTGACAACGAGAGACGATAGATGACTTGGCTTTTTGGACAGAAAACCTTATACCTTTCGTCCATACTGCCTCGACCATACAGATGTACCATTGCTCTTCACTCACGTATCTATATTACAGTTGCATTGAAAGTGACTTTGCAGTTGTCTCTTGGGACGCTCGTAAATTAATATATCTATTCATTGGTCACGGCGAAGATTGAATATTGAGATTGAAGACATTAGACGTTGGGCCAAGAGCGTTGGAGCATTGACATACTTACATCGTGCACTCAATGTTAGTTCTGGGATCTAAATATGATTTTCCGATGCAAGCCACGAGAATAACAGAATACAATAAGTGAGGATTTGTGGTAGAATTCGGCGGTGTAGCGTAGATGACGATTGAACGACATGCCAAATGAGCGATACAGACATGCAGAATGAGACAGAATGGTGTTAGTACGTGCAACGATATTATTTACGGACTGCTCGCCGTATGAGACCAGCAATGACAAGCGTGCCTAGAGCGGCTAAGCCTCCCGCAAGTGCCATTCCGACGTATCCTTCTGGGATCGAACAGTCAGGGAGGATCGAATCACCCCACGATGACAAGTACGAACCTTTCGTAACGGCCTGCTCGGTGAGAAACGCTAAACTTTGAGCTTGGAGGTTTGTTGGCTCCTTCTCCAGCAGGAGATCTGCGGTGACAGTGAGATGTCGGGCAAGACTACATAAGCACGGGCACCCACCATTGAAGCTCTTCGCATCGGCATAATTACCCATCTTGTAATACCCAAGGGCTAGATAGTATAGACATTCCCTGCGACGCGTGGGCTCTGTCCGGTAAATGTCTGCGCGGGAGGACATTAGCCGCTGGCAGCATCTAGGAACAACAGAAAGTACATACCTTGCAGTAGCCGGACGCCTTCCACCTGGTGGTCGCGAACGGGGCTCTTCACGAGGCCCCAGGCATAGTTGAACTTTGTCTGCACGGTGACATGGGCCTGAGCTTGCTCTTTCTGGTATTGCACCCGCAGGACCTGGACGGGCCCGTCAGCAAAGGGCGGGCGGGAAGACATGGCACAAACGCACCTCCAATTCATCGTATGACAAGGAGACCTCAGCGTCGGCAGCGTAGGGAAGGTCGGTAGGCATGACGTGGTGATGGGAGAGACTGCGCTGGGGTCTCGCTGCTGATGTCAGCACTGTCTGCAGGGTTTGTGCGGAGTTTTGTTGGTTGAACACAAACCACATTCAAAGCTTGAAAAAACAAAAGAAATGGCAGACCCAGCCGGTAAGTCATATACGGCCTTGTTCATCGGTTTCACAGGTATACATAGTCAGAGGCGATAGAGGTACTGGCTTGTTTGCTCCCTTTCCATTTTTTGTGCCTGCCAACAATGTGCTCATGGTGCATCGCAGCATCTATGCACATCGTTCCTTCCGTCTTTTTCTTTTTCAGCTAGCCCTTCCAGTGGATGTCGCTCGTACCGCCAATCTGCCATCGCAGCAACGCATGTTACTCACACAGACCGCTTTTCCTTCTTTTTTATTTAGAGCGCGTCGACCGTGGATACCGCGAGGACCGTGAGCGTAGGAGGCATGATGATGGTCATCACAGAGATCGCGATTACAGGGAAAGGGAAAGGGATGGCCACAGGGACAGAGACAGGGAGCGCTACCGCCGAGACGACAGGCGTGGAACACCTCGTGACCACGGCGGACGTCCAAGAGAATTTGACGAATTCAGACGTCCCCATGATGAAGATCGACGTCGTGATAATCACCGCAACGATGACCATAGTCACCGTCGAGGTCGTGGTGAAGAGGGTGGTTCCCCTCAACGCCGTGGTGGTGGTAACCGCGCAAGGGGTCGAGACGGACTTGGTACGCCGGAAAGACGATCCCCTACACCTGAAGGCGCCGTTCCGTTGTCTCAACAAAAAAGAAAAGCATCCGGCTGGGATGTTCATGCTCCCGGGTACGAGCAATATTCAGCCATGCAGGCGAAGCAAACAGGCAAGTCTTCGTATATACGTGCATTCGAAGGCGTTTTTTTTTTACCGTCTCGACCTGCAGGGCTTTTCAATTTGCCAGGTGCAAATCGTACTCAGGTTCCACCAATCCTTGGTATTGCTGGTCTTCCGCCTCCCATCCCTGTCCAGACTTTCGGCATGGGAATCGGCAGCAACCCTAACCTATCGAGGCAATCTCGTCGATTATACATCGGAAGCATTACATCGGACGTGAACGAACAGAATCTTGGCGAGTTTTTCAATTCCAAGATGATCGAGATGGGCATTGGGACGGGTGGCCCCGGGAATCCCGTCCTTGCTGTCCAGTGCAACTATGAGAAGAACTACGCTTTTGTCGAGGTATGATCCAGTTATTCGTGTTTTGATCGTGTCGTATTGACGATAAATGTAGTTCCGTAGCGCTGAAGACGCTACCGCAGCCATGGCGTTCGATGGTATCATCTTCATTAACGGCCCCCTCAAGATTCGTCGACCCAAGGACTATGGTGGTGTTGAAATAACTGCACCACCCAGCATCCACGTTCCAGGAGTCGTATCAACCAACGTGCCAGACTCGATCAACAAAGTATTCGTTGGCGGACTTCCAACTTACTTGAATGAAGAACAAGTGCAAGAGCTGCTTAAGAGCTTTGGAGAGCTTAAAGCCTTCAACCTCGTCCGAGAAAATGGCAACGGTCCATCCAAAGTTAGTGCTGTTGTTCTATCACGCATTATTTACTCCAATCTCTTAAGGTTTCTCAGGGATTTGCGTTCTTCGAATATGTCGATGCCACTGTCACTGACGTCGCTATTCAAAGCTTGAACGGCATGGAGCTTGGAGACCGCTACTTAGTCGTTCAAAGGGCATCTGTTGGTGCCAAACCTGGGATGCCGAATCTACCCTACGACCAATTCCCCGAAATTCCTCGGCCAATTATGCCAGCTGGCGAGAGTAACACTGCGGACGCGCGAATCCTGCTCATGCTGAACATGGTTACTCCGGATGACCTGGTCGAGGACCAGGAATATGGTGATATCTACGAAGATGTTAAAGAGGAATGTTCAAGATATGGTGAAGTCGAGGATCTCCGCATTCCTCGACCCGTCAAGAAGGATAGGTCCAAGTGGGGATCCGGGGAGCCGGGTCAACAGACCGCTATCGACAACCAACGCATGGACGAGGCTTCCGGAGTTGGAAGGGTATATGTGAAGTTTATGGACGGCTCAGGTGCACAAGCTGCTCTCAAGTCCCTAGCGGGACGATCGTTTGCTGGCCGTTCTATAATCGCGACTGTCCTTAACGAGGACAGCCAAACTACTCCTCCGCTCAACATCATCTTTGCTCCGCAGCCAGATGCTCCTCCTCCCCTTCCCGAGTCGTGAACTGTACTGGCACTCTCATAGTTGTTGGCGTATTTTGACAAATGGTTATATCTGGTCGCTGTATGTAGTCGTCGTACTGGTTCCTTGCTCCCTATCCGTACATATGAGGGCTAAAACAGACGGAATCAGGGCGTCATGATCATGTGTGCTGAATATCCCGGTTGGCAAAGGCACAAGTTGAAAGGTGCCAGCTGAAAGCAGCAACCTCAACCATCCCGTTCGGCCCTCGATAAACCCGTTTACAGATGGATCACAGAGTAGGACCGATACAGTAAACAAAAAGTCACAGGCAAAGACAAAGTCGCGGTCGACCACATCCACTTGGAACTTTTAATGACTCCGTCACACCGGCGTTTGACGGCCGCGCTGGCGGTCTGCCCGTCGTTGGTCGAGCTAAAGCGAGAAAACTTGGTCAGAGCCGTGCGCTGTCCGAATGAACGATGCCACGCACCCACGCCCGCTTGCAGTCTCTGTAAGCCTGGAAGTACTCCATGCATTTGTCGCGGTCATAACCGTTCTGGTCCATGCATGTGAGGGACGCCTTCGACGCGTCTTCGCACGGGCTGTCTCGGAAAGGCGCCTTAAGTTTCCATTCGTGACCGGAAAGGACGTTGACACGTACTCGGTGAATTCGGTGTAGGTCTTCCGAGCCTAACACAGTTCAAGTGAGGATCATCCCGGCAGGGAGGGATTAGGACTAATGGGCGCACGTGGAACTTGGAGTAGTAGTCCTTTGGTTTCACATGTTCTTGTGGTGGCGGTAATGGGACCTCTGACTCGGATCCAGACGTATCCATGTTGTGTAAAGGAGAGCGCCGACTCGCGTCTCACGCTAGGAGGGAGTCACATTAATCGTGCTGCAGGAAGTTCTGTACCTACAAAAGCTAACATACTTTTGAAAGACTACAATGTCTACAGACTGGTCATAGGAAAAACGTTCGTCTCGTTGTTTCCAACTCGGGCTGAACAGCAACTTCCATTAACATTTGTCCGGGCGGGCGGTGTATAAATCACAAACCTTCCATTGCCATAGGAAATCATTATCCTTTGGTGGATTTTGGGTAGACGGTGTGTCTGGCTTTGTGGCATCATCATCCTCTCTGTCGTCTTCCGGCGGTGGTTCGTGGCCAGGTTCCACTGCTTCCTCGGCCTCGGCAGTACCCACTGAGATTTCCAGGGGTTGCGGGGCAGCTCCAAAGTTCGTGACAGCCGGCAATCCCTTCTTTACCCATCTCAACTTTAGCGTAAAGCGGGGACCAATCTCCTGCAGAGCAACCTTCTCCGGCGATCGAAACGCATATCTGAATCGTCCATCAGACCAGCACATCATGAAGGTCGACATAATATACCTATGTCTTCGGAAGAACAAGAAATCGCGCTGGTTGTGTAGAGTCACTACCTGGCGGCCCTGGAACTCGGGAAGAGGAGGGAACAGTGTTTGAAACATACGCCCAATGGCATGTCCAAGACCAGTGGAAAAGTTGTTCAACACAAGCTCAGGGTTATGCGGTGTTGCTCGTGCGTGTCCCTGGTAGGAGTCAGATCTTTCTCAAAAACAAACAGACAAAAAATAGCCTACATAGATTTGCTGCGTGAGTTCTATCGACGTAAGCTTGAAACGGGCGACGGGTCCTTGTGGAAGGTAGACGAGCGTGATGGCGTCTGCTTAATTGTTAGCATTGTATGGGACACACCCTGAACAGGACACGCACTGGGTTTCTTCATATCCTCGTTCACGACAAGCAAGTGTTTGTATCCTCGCCCGGCTGCCCACACAGCTATGCGGCCTACCTCGAATCCCTTTCCTTTCTTCCTGCGAATATATTCCGCTCCAGGAAAGACGCCAACTAATTCATCGCAAAAGTCATACGTTGACTTTGAGGCTTTTGGTGAGGTCGTGATGAGTACTTTGGGTGGCAAATTCGGATCATCTTTGAAGTTGAAATAGTGCGAAAACGGGTCCGAGGCGATGTCCCTGTTCAGTTCGTCGAGATTCAGGGAGGGTGCGCCATCAGGTCTTTTCGATGACGGAAGCATCGCGGGGTCGCTCTCGCGAGAGTTATCGAGTGTACGGGGAACATTCTCCGCCAATCGTTTCTGTCGTGGAAATGGTCGATGGTCAGGTTTTGTCGAGCTGCACACGAAGATACCCACTTTCTTAGTAGCAGGATCATTGGCCTCATCCTTGGCTCTTGCTAAACGTTGTTTAAGCTTTTGTTGGTTCTTCGCTTTCTTCAGCTTGGCGGCAACTTCTTGCCTCTTGACCTTGTTCTTGATGAGCGATGGTTGTATTCGTGGTGCCATGTTGTAGACATATAGAAAAGATAATTCTACTACGCCAACGATAGGTAATCACGTGACTAAAACATTTCACTTGCAAACCAGCCTAGTTCTCCTCCATCTCATTGACTTCGTTCGATGTTCGCATTCCGCCCTGCGACCCTCTTGTTGTCATTTTTATACCTTCTCACGACTGTACACGCCCTTCACTTCTACCTCGACGCCAACGAGAAGCGTTGTTTTATCGAAGAGATTCCTACTGACACCGTTGTCGAGGGCATGTTTCCCAAAAGCGACTAGCGGGGGTATGCTGGCTAACTGCCATATTCCAGGACACTACCGTGCTCTAGAATGGCAAGAAAAGGCGCAAACCTATGAGTTGCAACCAGAACTCGGCATCATCGTGGAGGTCGAGGTATGTGGCACGCGCACATCCGTGGACGGTCATGTTCACAACCGCCCGCTCGCTGTAGGAAATGGAGACTGGGCACACTGTCGTGCAGACCCGCGGACCACCCGACAGCCGTTTCACCTTCACCTCACACGAATCTGGTGACCACCAAATATGTTTGTCTACGAATTACACGTCATGGTGGTCAAACACCCACATTAAACTCTATCTGGACGTTGTCGTGGGCAACACCAAACCTGACGCTGAGCGGGACCGTACTCACGTCTCCGAATTAGCGGGCAAGGTCCGCGACCTGAATCAAAAGCTAGAGGACATCCGCCGCGAACAGCAGTACCAGCGGGAGAGAGAGTCAGACTTCCGTGATCTGAGCGAGGCGACTAACTCAAAGGCGGTGTGGTACAGCCTGATGCAGATCGTGGTCCTGGTCCTCACCTGTACGTGGCAACTGAAGCACCTCAAGGTAAGGTTTATTCATTGCCTTGGTGGGATCAACAAGCTGACGAGGTATCCATAGCGATTCTTCCAGGAGAGAACTTAGTTTAGTATGCTGTATTGTACGTAGACACCCAGCTTATTGGACTTGCCCGCGAGTGCACCGTGAACTTTCTTTGAAATGCCGGTGCGATCGCGGAAATATTCCATGCGAAACGGGGGTATGGTCAGGTACACGTCAAGTTAGTACCAGTGCCTTATGTCTGGCCACATGCAGTACTGTAGCAGTTACTGGCTCAGTAACATTGATTTTGAATTCGTTCGCCACAGGGGCTAAAGTGGCATAAGCCTTTCTGACAGAAGTTTGTTTGTTTGACACAGGGACGCTCCCATCTCACTAGCCGGGTTCCGCGCTAGGTCTGATAAGCATAAAGCGGTCGTTTTTCTTCCCATGCTTCTTCCCATGTCTCCATCGATGGACAGTAAACGCGAGTATGCCGATGAGGCTGCGTCGATACCCACCGGAGTCATCCCCTCACTGGCAGCAGACGCCGAAGAGTCTCGGAACTTTGTCAGGCCACAAATTGACTATTCATCCTTTGGTGCCTTTGCGAGGAGCTTCTGGTTGCGTTGGAAGAGTCTCTGGACGAAACGATTCATTTTCTCGATTATCGCTGGACAGGTCGTGTCGCTCTGCATAACGGTGACTAATGTCACCACCACCGAATTGGTAAGTAGGAACTGGTCCTTGCCCACAACGCAGACATGGTTTTTGTGCGTATCCCATCTTATATGCTGGATTCGTTTGCATTGTTGATCGTTGACCAGGTATTTCTCGCTGTTTGTCATCTATACCCCGTATACCATCTATAAATGTGCGAGGTTTCGAGCATGCTAGTCAACTGACTGCTAAACTCACGTATCAACAGATGGTTGGAAAGGGTGGGCACGGATGATCTTTCGCGACGGATGGAAATGTGCGCCCGCTCACTAATTTGCGCAATCGATCTGATAATCTCTTGCAGACTTCATTCTGGCATCTTGTGACGTGGAGGGGAACTTCCTTGTCGTGAAAGTAAGGTGAAACAGTGTTTGAAACTGTATCTTAACCTCACACAATTTAGGCGTATAATTACACCGATCTATTGTCGTGCATGCTCTTGGACGCGTACGTCATTCTGGTGCACTATCACACGGAAACTGACGACTTTCTAGTTGGGCGATACCCGTATGTTTGTTCTTTTGTTGGGTGTACATGCGCACCAAATACCATTGGACACAAATACTGGTTAGTAGCATGGTGGTCTTTTACTGATCTTGTTTGTAACGATTTCGGCATTGCTAGGGTGTCCTGGTGTGCGTGGGTGGGCTTGGGATGCTCGTTTCATCGGACATGCTCACGGACAAGAACTACCCTGCCTTGTCCAAGGGCAAGGGTGATGCCTTCATGATCGTTGGTGCGACTTTGTATGGTTTCAGTAAGCTCTGCCATTTTTGTCAGGAGGCAGCTAAGAGAACACCATCTATCCACAGCCAACGCAACGGAAGAGTTTCTCGTCAGAAAGAGACCGCTCTATGAGGTGAAGTTGATGATTAATTGCGTTGTACATCTGTGCCCATCCTTTCAATCACAGGTCGTTGGGCAGTTGGGTATGTGGGGAACATTGATCAATGGTATTCAAGCAGCTTCCCTTGAGCACTACGATATGACGCAAGCATCGTGGAACGGTGCGACTAGTGAGTCCTGAGTTGCCGTCGAATGGTAGCAGATTTTGAATGCGCTCCCTTAGTTGGATTCTTGGTTGCATACACCGCTGGTGAGCAGATTGTTCCTGAAGGGCAAACATTCCATTTACTTTGTCCCGCTAGCCATGTTCATCCTGTACACGACCGCACCTCTGTTGTACCGATCCGCATCATCGGCATTCTACAACATCAGTCTATTGACGAGTGATTTCTATGGTCTGGTGATTGGTGTGTGGTGGCCCGTAACACTGCAGGATTTGGGACTGACATTTGATTCCCAGGTATATTCCTATTCGTGAGTCTGTCTCTGTGATACTGCTACGCAGTTCCTCACGCCTCAGGAACGATGTAGCATTTTTCCCCTTTCTGGCTTTATTTCCCCGCATTTGCTGTCGTCATCCTTGGTCTTATCATCTATTTCTGGCATGCTACGCGTGAGTTTGGTCGGAATTGTACATCTCTGGGAAGGTGCTTAAACATTTACAGCGGAGGAACAAGGGAAACTGGATCCACGTAGACCCGATTACGTTAACCCTGCGGAACCGCAAGAAGAAACGTCTGTCTAGGTGTGCGGACGGCAAGGATCAATGAGATACGAGATATGCGCCACGACTCTATGTACTCAGTAGCGATACAGGAAGCTTGTAGAATAATATGTGCGAGATCAATATTCAATGTTGATAAATAGCTACAGAGATAAAATCCAATTGGTTGAGGGGGGTGATCGTTTACAGATGATGTGTGCAATACGTGTGTTTAGGCAGCCTGAGGGGGGACTTTTTTTTCCGCCTCTAGACGCTCACGTTCGGCGCGGAGCTCGGCGAGTTTCTATGTCGTAAGTCAGTTCCGAGTGATGGGACGGAGTCACGGAGAGCATGAGCACGCACAGCTTTCAGGGACTCTGCACCCGCGACTATGGAATCGAGCGTGGATTCGGATAGATCAGCGACCTGAGGATGGGAAGATCGGTCTGAGGTGATTGGGTACTAGAAAAGGGCTACACACTGTTTCTCCGGCACGTTTCTGGAGTTGCCGCAAGCGCTCCCGATCTTGCTCCCAGTCGCGTTGATAGTTGTCCGAGGTCGATCTCGATGGGGCCTCGTGACGGGGCGGAACATCGGAGGTGGAGTCCTGTGTGCGAGGAGGGCGCATCACACAGGGAAAGTATTGGGCTCGATGATCGCGGAGGATGGAGGAGTGGTGCCACCAGGTAGCGGCGCCGGCGCCGAGGAGGAACCAGAAGACGCGGGAAGGGGCGCGGTGGAGAAAGATGTGTCTGTAAGGATGCATAGAGGATACAGTACATCACTTCCGAGGGCTCGTTTTATAGCACGTCGACTCGGACGACGACGAACGCACTCGGCGCTGACCGGCACGATGCCGGAGGGACGTGCGTAGTGGGGTGCCGAACTGTGCCGTCGGAGCTGAATCGAGGGAGTAAGGAGTGTCACACTGTCACATCACAGGTTGTTGTCACGTCGTCCTCGAGAGGACAAGAGCTGATCCTCGTTCTCCCTAGCTATAACCTTTGCATGTTTGAATAACTTTGACTTGGAATAACTTTGGGATAGAATTCCTATCTTCATCCCCAACAATGGCCTTTGATTCAGAGGCTGCCCGTCTACGCAACGACCAGGTCGCACTCTCGAATACTCCTCCGACTTCCGCGCCCCCAAGCAGCCCTTTTCGTTTTCCCGATCGACCGCATTTCCCGACGAGAGTGTCTACCCTCGGTTCCACCTATGACCTTTCCCGGAACAACCTCTCCCCAAAGTACGATGCGTCTCATGCTCGTAGCGACGACCTCAACCACACTTCCTCAAGGAATGATCCCACCAGCTCTCCCTCCTTTCTCCCCGCTCCCTCCCCCGCATTCCTCTCCGCAAGTCGCCCACCCACCCCGAACAGCCCTTCCCGTTATTCTGCCCGCACTCCCGCATCAGACCATCCCCCTGATAGGACGCGGCGCAACAGCGCTACTTCCGACGCTTCTGCTCATTCCAACTCTTCATCTTCCACCTCCCCCAACAAGGGTGGTCCCCTCACCTCGACTTCCTCAGCAACCTCTGCCAATCTATCTTCTTCGTAAGTGCTTACATCATGTCGTCTATCACTCAGGGCGCTGACGCCATCATCTAGACCATGTTCAGCCTGTGGCCTTCCGATGCAGGGCGCATTTGTACGTGCCCTCGGAACTGTTTTCCATCTAAATTGTTTCAAGTGTATGGTGCGTATCTCCCGTCCGATGCTCTTTCTCAGTCGTCAATTCTCTTCCAGGATTGTGGCGATGTCGTTGCCGCCAAGTTCTTCCCAATTGATGGGCCAGATGGAAAGCAACAGCCTCTATGCGAAAGGGATTACTTCCGTCGATTGAACCTCATCTGCGCCAAGTGTGGTCTTGCCCTCCGTGGAAGCTATATCACTGCCTGTAGTCAGTCTCTCACGCCCGATCTTCCTTCTCCCTGCTCACATGACGATACACAGACAAAAAGTACCACGTGGAACACTTTACTTGCTCTTTATGTCCGACTCTTTTCGGCCCTCAAGATTCTTACTACGAACATGATGGTGACGTGTACTGCCACTTTCATTACTCGACGCGGTTTGCCACAAAGTGCGCTGGTTGCAGTAGTGCAATCCTGAAGCAGTTCGTCGAGATCAATCGTAACATGAGGGACGAGTGCTGGCATCCAGAGTGCTATATGATCAACAAGGTACGCGGACCCGAGTGTGATGCCATTTTTCCTTTATTGAACTGTCTAGTTCTGGAACGTTAAAGTAGTCTCGCGGAGGTCAGGCGGTTCCATAACTGATGGGTCGGAGCTGGAGCCTTCCCATGTCGAGGAGGAAAAGCGTGAAACACCAGCCACACTCAAAGAAAAGCAGGTAAGAATGGAGCAGTTGGTATACCGAATCTGGACGTGAGTGATATGTCGCTCCTATCCTTCAGGGGCTCACGTTGCTTTTGCAGCGTTCTTTCGGCTTTTGAGGAGTCCAGTGCTGCGTGCATATCAGACATGCTGCGGCAGGTCAGTAATGGACAATATCTCGATGCCATCCGGATGGCAGAGAAGTTCATTCTTCATGTGGAGGTCCTCTTTGGTACTATCGACGATCTCGAATATTACTGCACAAGGCTTAATCTCAAGGGTGTGTGCACTTCGGCCTCATATCCGTAGCCGTACATTTGCTTACGTCACTTCTAGGGATGTCTCATGTCCGGGAAGCGCGCATGCTATGTCGAAAAACTGTTGATCTCTTCACGTTGTTGTCCCGCACACAAGAAACGGGATCACGCCGGATAGGCATGACGCAGGAATTATTAGCGCTCGTGACAGGGATAGCTCATTACCTCAAAATCCTTATCCGCATCGCGTTAACGGGTGCGCTGAAGCTAGAGAGGGAGCAGAGCGTCAGGGAAGCTATGCCTTCCTTCCTGGATAAGCTACATCTCCTTGCAGTGCAAGGCGGGGATCCAGCTGCACGCCGGATCATCAAAAACAGCAATGGTGAAGTGATGGGGGGGCAGACTGGTAGTGCCAACCTGGGCACTCAAGGAGTCACGTACGGATTTAGGAGTCTAGCTCCTGAACAGGCAGGGGAATCTCCATTCTCGGCCACCTCGCCCTTAAAACTTTCTGTCAACAATCCGCCCTCAGATCGATGCGTCAGGTGCACTCAGGCCGTCGAGGAGGACTGCGTTCGACTGGGGACATACCAACGATGGCATTCGCACTGTTTGCAATGTGGCGGCTGCGGCAAGCCCGCTGCAGTTCCATTGCCAAAGGACCCTGCGCCACCGAAAGCTGCGGAGGACAGGGAAAAGGAAAAGGACAAAGCTGACAAGGATCCCTTGAAGTCATCGGGCATACGCAGACCCCCTGCGAATGTCAGTATATTTGTATATGATATTGACTCTATCAAGGAGACACCATCATTTGGCGACGTACCATCTGTGATACTGTGCACCGATCACGCTCATGCCAGTTGTCGGAGCGGGTTCCAAGCGGTATCTCGTCTGGAACAGTACGCATTCTTGCTCAATATCGCTCTTCGTCGTCTGTACCTTGTTCTCAAACAACAAGGAGTCGTTCCACTTTCGCCAGGTATGTTCATCGGGACGTTCTAACTTCTATCTCCTCACTGAACTGTTACGAATCAGCTAGCTCAACTGCTCCCAACTCCAAAGGCGGGGAGTCAGACCCATATCGCAACTCTGGTGATATCATGCGGATGAAATCGGTTCATCTAGATCGCAAGCTATCTGCTACGGCACGATTGCCTAAGAGATCAACTATTGTAGAGAGTCCTGCTGGCAGGACGGTCCATCCATCGGAGCCTGTCAGCGTACAACGCTCGCAACAAGACATCAAGTCACCACAACCTCAGCGAGGTCCTCCTCCTAATCTTATACCTGGACGACAGCCTTCTCAACCGGGATCGAGCCCATCACTTCCCCCATCCCATACGCAGCTGCGGTCCCCAGGCGCCCTAGATACCACTTTCCAAACCCAGTCTATACGACCTCCTTTGATTCGCAATAACACAGAGGTAAAGATTGTGGACGAATCCGCGCCCAACTCTCCTGCAGGTGGCCCCGAGGAAGGGCCTCCCCATGTCCCGGATGAGGGTATCACATTGGCTGATATCCCTCAGTTGATGGAGGTAGCTCAAGCTCGCGAGCAGCAACGGTCGTTACCCCGCCAAAGCACGATACCCCACATCGCCGAACTTAGTGCTGTTGAGCTTGCGATCGTCAAGCACTGCGCCCTTCTCTCCTTGCAACGTTCTCCTCTCAAGGACCAAATTGACCTGGATGAGCTTTTGGAACTCGTGGAGACGAAAAAAGCAGGTTTCTGGAACAAACTGTTTAAGGCAGGCGACAAGAAAAATGTCAAGAAAAAGGGTATGTCCTTCCGTGTTTAACGCCGACGGGTTGCTTAATTCCCTACTTAGGTGTTTTCGGTGTTCCACTGGAACTGCTAGTTGAGCGGGAAGGCTCCGATTCCCTACATGGAGCTACTCGTGCGACTCTGAGAGTGCCTAGTTTCATTGATGATGTCGTTTCTGCCATGCGACAGATGGGTGTGTATCGTTGTCATATCAGGAGTGGCTAGTTGATCGATCTTCTCCCCGCAGACATGTCCGTGGAGGGCATTTTTCGTCGCAACGGAAACATTCGACGCCTCAAGGAACTCACTGAGGCTATCGATCATGATCCTTCGTTGGTCGATCTCACACTAGATAACCCGGTACAACTGGCGGCTCTTCTCAAGAAGTTCTTGCGTGAACTCCCCGAACCACTGATGACATTCAAATTGCATCGCCTGCTGATTGCATCACAATGTAGGCTCCTGTCGCATGACCCATGATAACTTGACTTAACAGTACTTTGTAAAGCGCTTCCCTCAGATTCGGAGCGACGGCGATGCCTGTACATGGTCTCACTATTACTCCCCAAGAGCCATCGTGATACGATGGAAGTCCTCTTTGTATTTTTGAAATGGGTTGCCTCATTCGCTCATATGGACGAGTCCACCGGAAGCAAGATGGACCTACCAAATCTGGCGACTGTCATCTGCCCAAGTATTCTCTATTCACGGGGTCGGGACGCTGTTCGCGACGAGAGCTTCGGAGCGATCAGGGTGGTAACTTCCTTGTTGGAAAATCAGGATGAGTTCTACACTGTCCCCGAGGAGTTCCTTCACATCCTCCATGACCAAGAATACTTCTCGAATTCTTTGGAACTTCCCAGCAAGGAATTCTTGAAGAAGTGCGACACGTACATGCGGCTAAAGTCGGGTGGAAGGCCTCCTGCTTCGAATGTATTCCCTAGTCCTCCAAACCCCGCAACCTCGCTTAGACCGATTGTTCCTCCCGAGCGACCCACGTTGAATTCGACTCCGAGTGAGCCTCACATGCGTAACGGTCGGCAGCAGTCGCCTCACTCCCATCCTGGCCTTGTACATGCACCAATGTCGTACCCATCCCCTGTCCATCCGCCTTCGCTATTACATGGAGCCGTGATGATCCAATCACAGCAACCTCGACACCCGCAACCTCAGGACATGGAGTGGGCTTCCCCACAGCGATTGGGAGCAGGCTCTTCGACACCTTCGCTTGCCGCCCGACCACCTTCATTTGTACCCCCGCGAACTAGCGGCGAACTCACGCAAGCAATTCCACCGAACGGCTATCAGGCAACCATGGTTCGCCAGCGTACATGATCACAAATCTTATGTATTGTACACGCCGCCTCTCATTCATTTTCTGCTCTCCACCCCGCTGACCATCACTCTCGTTTGTCTTTTACCTTCAACCCCTCTTCTTTGCATCCTCTTTCGATCTCGCATTATCTGTAGTTTACCGTACGGTTTTTCACTTATCAGTATGACACGGACGAATATCTTCGCAGTATACTCATTATACCCGTGCATTCAAATGTACTCATTTTGAATGGATCAGAGCCTGGTCCGGACGAGCAAGAAGACAATGCGTTCGACTCATGTGCATGTTGCATACAATTTTGGAGTAGCAAATGCGGTACATAGAAAACATGGTGTATAACCTGGGCCGCTACTTGAGAGGAATGAATCGAGACGAATGTGTAGCACCGATCTAAGGGTGATGTTGGTGAGAACACGTGCGAAACCATCGCGAAGAGACCAACGTACACCAGGACGACCGTGTTTCACGGGTCGGTATGAGCAAGAGAACTCAGCAAGGTAGTGGCCCGTCATCTCGGGTTTGATTTCCACAGAGTTGAACACCTGGGATAGCACCGCTCGTCAAGACGGGAGAGAAGACGATCTAAGGAATCTAGAAATACCTTTCCGTTGTAAATACCGACTACACTGCCGATCATTTCTGGGACGATGATCATGTTTCTGAGGTGAGTCTTGACGACTGCTGGTTTTTCATTTGGAGGAGCCTCCTTCTTTGCTTTGCGTAGCTTCTTGATCAAGCCCATTGGGCGGCGCTTGAGACCGCGGTTGAACTTGCGACGGGCGCGTGCGTGAACGAGCTGTGGGTGTGGTTGGTACGGTGATAAGATGATGCCAGAGGTACGACACATACTTCTAGGAACTGGTGAGATAGAGGTTGTGATCAGCGGGTTCTCTTTGAGATAGAAAATACGCACCTCCTCATTGCCTAGGTCGAGGAGCTTTTCAAGCTCGATACCACGGTACGAGAAGGTACGGAACGTTCTCTTCTTCTTGAGCTCGGCAGCGACAGCGGGATCTGTGACAGACGAATCGGCCTAGAGAGATCATGTTACACACAAGAGGAACGACAGGGGAAAGGTGAGACTTGCCATGGTGTGTCTTGAGTGGTCTTTGAGGTTGTCGAGGAGGCCGTACTGTATCAGTGGAAGCGGAGCATGAATTGTAAGTTGTGGCTGAACTTTAATCGCGTGGAACTATACAGTACATCGAAAGTAAGTCTGAGCGAGGGCAAGACAATACACTATCATCATCGGTTAGAATCCACAGGTCTTCCCTTGGGGATTAAAGGTGCGTTTGATACGATGCGCGGACTACGGTGCACTCAAGTCATTGTCATTTCAGTGATTTGTGGCTGCCCGTAACCTTGTCTATATCTATACGTTCAAGATCGAATACCAACTAAAGTGTGTGTTGTCTGCACATGAAAAAAAAATTGATACAAACGCGTTGGTAGATGCGTTACCTCGGGGCATACTTGCTTCTCCAGATTGGCGGAAACGCCTCCCCCAGTGCTGACGATATCAAAAAGGTTCTAGACGCAGTCGGCATCAAATGTGAGGA
>JBBPPY010000397.1:0-23600 GCA_038092195.1 Leccinum barrowsii
CCTCTTCCAGATATACCCTCAGACAAGTCCTCTCCGTTCTCATAGTCACCATCGGCATCATCCTCACCACCCTCTCCTCGTCCACACCCAAACCAACACCCTCGGAAACCGACCTCCCCGTCTCCCTCTACGCCCAAGGCATATCCATCCTCAGCCTCGCCCTCCTCCTTACCGGATTCCTCGGTCTCACCCAAGACTACGTCTTTGCCACATATATCAAACCCACCGAGGCCCTCTCACAGCCTTCCTGGCAGGAAAACATGTTTTACATACACGCTCTCGCTCTCCCCTTATTTTATTTCTCCAGAGAGAGCATTTCGACCGAACTCGTCCGTATGAATGCCAGCCCGCGCGTCTCCGTCTCCGTTCCGTTCGTTCAGGACATGACCGCGCCATCGATGGTTCTGTACCTCGCCGCGAACACGGCCACGCAGCTCTTTTGCGTCGTCGGCGTCAACAGGCTCACAGGGCGCGTGTCCTCGCTCACAGTAACACTCATCCTGACCGTGCGCAAAGCCGTGTCTCTGCTCCTCAGCGTCGCCGTGTATGGCCGCCAAGCGAGTCTTATGATGTGCACCGGCGCCGCGTTGGTGTTCATCGGTACCGTCGGGTACTCCACCGGGACACGCCCCAAGGCCCAGCTCAAGGATAAGAAGGATTGACGTCATACACTCGAGAAGGATCGACATTTATTTGCATAGGGAATTTGGGTCGAGCGCAGGACGCGTAGAGTGATCAATAGACATAAATTACATATCTACAGAGACAATGTCCAATAGACAGACAGTGCGGCGAAACCAGCCTCGACTTAGGCCTGTCGCAATGTCCCATGTCTTTTTGATAAGCAACACAGAGGCCCAGCTCAAGGACAAGAAGGATTGACATCATACACTCGAGAAGGATCGACATTTATTTACATAGGGAATTTGGGTCGAGCGCAGGACGCGTAGAGTGATCAATAGACATAAATTACATATCTACAGAATCAATGTCCAATAGACAGACAGTGCGGCGAAACCAGCCCTCGAACTTAGGCCTCCTGCCCCGTCGCAATGTCCCATGTCTTTTTGATAAGCAACACAGCAGGATCCGTAGACTCTTGAATCTTGGCGAATCCGACGCTGCTCAACGTCGTAGAATAGTTGCGGAGGTATGGCGCGTACTGGAGAAAAAGTCAGAGAGCGAACGGACAAAAAAGAAAAGACGACCAACTATTCTGCAAAAATGTCTGTACCACCCCCAAGTCTCCCAAGTCTTCCACCCGTCGTTTGGCCACGTCTGACGTTGTTCCCAAGCTTCGTCCCCAATAACGCTCTGCGCATACGGGTTCTGGAACCCATCGCCCGGCGAGGGCGCGAGACACGCCACGAAACCCTGGATCGTCTTCGAAAGCGCACTCTTCTGCTCCCGAGTCAATATACTAAACGCCTTGAGAGCAGTAGTGAGCTGAGGACTCTCCGCCGAATCGTCCGCGTCTAGTTTTTCACCCCCCTCAGAAAATACCTGGAGTGACAACAGAACCGAAAAACCATACCTTGCTTGATAGGCTTCACCTCCCCATCCACCTCCATACTCCCCACGTCCGCACCCCCACTCGCCTTTGCACGCGCAATACTGTCATCCTGCTCCTTCCTCAACGCAGCCACCTTCCGTCTCGCGACCATCACTCTCCCATTCGCCTTGTCCAACGCCCCCTTGATCAAATCCCACTCAAACGAACCCACGCACGGCAAATTCAAATTCGTTCTCCCCACGTCGCCCTCGCCATGACTTTGCTTCGAGTTCCCAAACGTCCACGCGATGACCTCGGTAGGGTCGACGATCTGGTACTGCATCAGCTTGTCGAACACGATCCCGATCATCTGTCGGTTTCGCTTCCAGAACGTGAAGACGGCGTCGAGGATGTCTGTTTTGGCCTCTGCGACGTCGCCAAGGTGAGGGCTGGAGAGGCAGCGGAGGAGACCGAGATATCGCTCGATGGCGTTGAGGAGGTGGGAGAAGGAACGGGAGCCGATCGATAGCAGCGACTGGACGGCTATGGAGCGCATTAAAGAGTCGATGGACGTATACGGATATGGGGCGGAGGGTATCGCCTCGAGGGATGCCTTGAGACTCTCGAGATAAGATATAACTTCATCAGGCTGGGAACGGCCACGCAGGAGGCTAAGGAGGGGCTGCGTGGCATCGTAATAGGTATTCGCTATGCGCAAGTCGATTAAGATCGAGTGGAAGATAGATCGAACAAGAAAAACGTACCAGAATCTTCATATTCAAAGTTTGGGCCCGGGGGTTGACTGGTAATCACTTTCGAGTCGGTTTGCATGGGCTCGGGAAGGGTTTTGAGAATGCGGTCGTGATACGACAGTCGCACCTCCAGTTCGATTGCTCGGCGCATGAAATTTCGTTTTGGATGTTGTTCCACAAAAGAAAGATCCGGAACCCTGTCGGACATCATCAATACTACGTAGGGACCGCGAGCCAAAGGCACCCACCATTCTTTCCACACCCATTGGAACCCAAAATTGCTCATATGAATAGTGAACCACTCGACGAAACGACGAGAAATCTCTGGGTCGAGTCCGTCGCCAAGTGTGTTGTACAACTTCCGGATGGACTTGCCAACCGCCGGTCCAACGGTAGAAGGCGAGAGTTTACACAATTCAGTGATCAATGAAATGTAATAGAGTGAATTGTGAGACGACTCGGGAAGGAGAAACAGTGAGCCGAGGATGGTCTAGTAGAATGACATGACGTGAGCGCCCCCGTTGGTCAACCCGAAACAGGGCTCACCTCGATCACAACGCTTTCAAGCTGCCAGTTCTTGGCATTCGGATCTTCTTCTGCAGGAGGCGGTGCCCCAGTTTTGGGTGTGAATGTACCCGGTACGCACCATTTGGGGTACTCGAGCAACAGTCTCGCGCACTCCTTTCGGTTGATTTCAAAAATGTCGATCACGTCGCGAATGTTGGAGCGGATGTGGAACCCAGAGATGCTCAAGAACTCTGGAGTGATCTGTAATAAATGTCAACACGGAGAATGGCTTCCTGGTGGCGCATACAACGCACAGTGTTATCAAAGAGGCGGAAGATATACTCGGGCCATTCTTCTTTTTTCACCTGAGCGTCCTCACCCGCGTCTGTTGCGAGACCGTCTAGCTCAATAACCTCAGGTGGCACCAAGATGAACGGCAGTTCGAAAGGTGAAGTGATGGTAGGGTCTAGGTCCGGGTAGTCGAGATATGGCTGTGGCACGCTGTTCCAAGAGTCCAAGAAATCAGACGATTCGAGCACTTTGAGCACTGAGAGGCCATTCTCAAGGAGCTGAAAATCACGGTAGGTAAGCAGAAAAAAAAGGAGGGTGGCTGAATAATACCTCTTCTGTGCCTTCGAAAAGTGTTGCTTCGGAGGATTCAAGTGACAGGATAGGCTGAACGAGGATTTTGGAAGAGACGACGGAGTCATTGAAAGTCTGAATAGCTTTGATGATTTCAGCCGTGTTTGACGACAAGCTTTTGCCGATGACGGGTCCAGCCTGAAAAAGGACAGTCTGTGGATGAGCAAGGGGAGGAGAAAAAGAGACATACGATCAATAATCCTTCTGTAGCACACATGGCCGCGTTTTTTCCTCGTCCATACGACACACCGAATTCATCGAGGACAGCTGCAAACGATTGGAGGAGCGCAGACATGGATTCAATGGAAATGACTTGAGCGACCATCAAATGGGCAAAAAAGTGAATCTAAATGCGCGGTCAACATGGGGGGATCGTTTCACATGTTTGGACGTACGCAGAGACGTATGTCTCGCCATGCCAACTTGTCCAGATAGCCTTGGAAACCTTTCCAAAAATCTTCTAGGACGAGTTTGCCGAGAGAGGGCAAGGCCGACGAGCCAGAGGCTTGTATTTCTTCTGCCTCGGAAGGTGCTGGGTCATGGAGCAAACGGAGCAAGGCAGCATAGTAAGCGATCTTGTACGGCTGTTCCGTGACACTATTCTGAGTTAGCAGCGGACAGGCAACAAAAAAGCGGGCGCTCACCTAACACGAAAGCCTTCCGATATGGCTGCGACGGTGACAGGCGCTTCACGGATTTGTTTGGCAACGCGGGGGACCTCTTGGGCGGGATCCTGGGTGGTGGTATTCTGAGGAGGGCGGACTCGTTGGAGAGGGACAGACTCACTACTTCACCCAACTTGATAATGATGTTTTTAATGACCTGCTCCGGGGTTTCGTGGTCCCGGCGACGGTCGTGATAATCATAGTCCTCTGTGGGTCAAGGTTGGTCGACACGGATTCGAGCGCTAGTTTGATTCATGGCCTCACCTCTATCACCTCTATCTCTGTTGTGTCGTCTGCGGTGACCGCCTCCTCCTCTGTGGGGCCTGTCGTGGCTCATCGTCTGGTTTTATATTGCTTGTCAAGGTTCTTGACTGACTTTGTTTACCCGTCTTGGGTTATGCGCGGGTCACGTGTAGTTGCTTGACTTCACCTTCTAGTTTCACTACATCATTACTAGGGTGAGTCTTTTTATTGTCGTCTTGGTCGAGAAATGACCGACGAGTGAGTCTTCAAGGCATGCGAGACACACATGCAATGCACCTCTCGTAGTCTCTCAGTGGTTGCACGACTTTGTGCTCGTTCCGTGTTCACCTCGCCATTTGCACTTTCACCTTTGCAAGCATCCGTCAAGCCTAGAGTCGAGGTTATTCGTACAAATACCCATTCACCACCGCCTTCCACTCCCAAAAACCTCCAATCATCGCTCCCTTCCCCACGCCTTTCATTGCTCGCCGCAAAAGCCGTCCGTCTAGCCTGCACAAGCGGTGCATTTCGTGATGCACATTTCATCATCAGCTCTCTCCATTCCTCCAGCCATCCCACCGCCGTACAACCCGAACCTATCAAGCTCCCATTCATGCCTCCTTTCGAGTTCACTCCCATCACCTTTGACAAACCCATTTCTCCCAGGCTCTCCGCTCATGTCATGGTACACCACATGATTCGCAACAACTCCCCTCTCAAGGCGTACGAGACCGCGCACATGCTGATGAACAAGGGTATCCCCCTCCGACAGGCCACTATTGTCAGAGTGACGGAAGCACTGGTTAGAGCGCCTCCGACCGTTTTCACTGTGCTCAAGGAAAAGGGTTCTTCCATGTTCCACTCCCCTGGCTTTGTCCCAGACGGGCTCCCTATCAACCCGGACGCGATCGAAGACGACGGTCTCCGCTTTGCGTTGATGCTTCTGCTCAAGGCTCGGGAGAACAGACAACAGTGCTCCGATCGTGCTTTCGAGGCCCTCGTCAAATTTTGTTTGCTGCAAGGCGAGATCATCATGGGATCATTGCTCTTCGTTCTCATCGTCAAGGATTACGAATCGAAAGCGCGGAAAGCACAGGAGATCAAGACAATGATCACAGAGCAGGAAACCTGCCAGGGAGCTGCCTCGCCACTTTTGACTGGCCGTTGGAAAGACCTCATCCGTTCAAGGATACCGTCTAAGCAGCTCCTAAAGTCAATCACTCAACAGTGCGAGCAGCAGCTTTATGGTGATGTCCAAGACCGCGAAGTGGCTCTGCAGGCTCTTGCAAATCTGGCGGGGTTGATCGACAGTCGGTCCTTACCCTTTTCCGATATTTCCCATCTGCTGCGGGTGCTTTATTCCTGTCCGAAGCTTCCAGATACAGTCGTAGTCGTACAAGGGGATTCCGAACGGACTGTCAATGCCTATCAGTATTTCCATCGTGTCATCTTCGGTCTTTTGCAAACCCTCCCGACAAAGAAGACCAAGGATCCACCGGCCCGTCTGCATGCTATGCCTCCCCTAACGCGGGAGACGTACAACACCCTCATCCACTATGCTCTTCGTCACCGGCTCTCTGTCTCGCTTGCTCGGGATGTTCTTCACCACATGGAACATGTACGACGGCCTACGCTTAAGCCTGACACCACCACGTACAATATCATTGTGCGCTCCGGAACGCTCTTGAGGCGAAATGACATCACCTCCTTTGCCGTGGCAGAGCTACGGAAACTGAAGGAGAACGCTGGTCACGGCATTGCGGTGTCACCTAGCACTCCTCACCGACATCCTCGATCCGGTTCCAGTGGTGATTCACTTTCTGAACTCTTGACAATATCTCCCACATCTTCCAACGTCCCAGCGGACATGTATACATTGACCTCCTACATTTCGCATCTCACATCGACCGGGAACCCGCATATCGTCGCCTCCATTCTCTTCCACGTGCTTCCCGAGCTGACCGTCGTCGATCACCCTGCGTGGGGCGACAACCCGCCTAGCCCCTACGAACGTGCCATGATGGCACGTCGCGCACGACAAGAAAGGCTCCGCCGTGCAGTCAGTCTCGGCCCTCATTTCTTCACTTCCGTTTTAAATGCGCTCTGCAAAGCCGGCAAGACGGGCCTTGCGGAACGTGTTTGGCTCCTCGCAAAGCAAGCTGAGAAAATCAGTTGGCTCAAGAGCGGGAAAGAGGGTCTCGAGGTCACCGAGGGGTGGTGTCTCCCTGTCCATGCGTACACGATCATGATGCAGGTATACGCGGCGGAAGCATGCAAGGGCCGTCGTGTGCGTGCGCGCTTGCTGGCCGCGTCGTTCGAGACTGGGAACCAGAAGTGGCAGCCGCGCACGGACAGGAAAGATCAAGTGAAAGGGTGGGCGCATTTCGTGCTTGCCAAAGACAAGATCGCGAGCAGACACCGGTCGAGGAAGACGCTCGGGCTTCGTATGGGCGCGGTGCTTTACCGCTCCATGTTCCGCGCGGCGCGCGACATCTACGATACCCTGACACGCCTCGCCCCGAGCGGGCATCCTCGCATATACAACCTCGAGCCGGATGCTCGGTTCTTCAATGCTGCGCTGGCGCTGTTTGGACGGCAGCCTGGCATGACGGGACGAGGTAGCACAAAGACCCGGCCTGCACATTGGCGGCAAAAGGAGAGACAGGCGATGATGCGGTATTCGAGGCGGGGCGTCGTTCCGCGGAATTGCAACCCGTTTTTGCAGCGGGTCGTTCATGGGATGTTGGATGCTGGGTTCGAGATTCCGATGGCGTATAGACGGCTGTTCCTTGGGACATGGGAGTATGCGTCGATGAACCGACGGGGTGTCTCGATGGCTAATCACCAGCCGCATGCATTCGCGAGGCCGCGGAAGCACTTCTTGCCGCATACCTTGCCGACGCAGAAGGAACGTGGGCTTCCCGTTCAACGTTCAGAGTGGAAGAAAGTTGGTCATGGGTGGAAGCATCGTAGACGGCGTACGAGGAAATTCCAACGGACATGAAAAGTATGCTAATGCGATGGTGTATAATAGGCTGTCTAGAGAAATGATCACATCGAGTAGATACCATCCTGTAAGCCTGCAGCTTACCTAGTTACCTGTAAAGTACTAGCATATATACTGCCTGCGGTACTGACAGCCAAGCATTCAGTATTGTTGCCTTTTGGCGTAACGGTTAAGCGGCGGGCAGTCTCACCTTACACATCCGTGTCATGGGACGTCGTCGTCCAACTCAGCTTTCTTCGCGTTCAACCGGAACGACAGAGTAATCATCCGATCGGTAACCTCTCTCTCCTTCCACTCCTCCCCAGCCTCGCTGAGCGTTTCCGAGATCTCATCCGCAAAGGCCACCCACTCCCGCCGACCGGGCGGCCTATTTTTATGCTTGGACGTGATCACGACGGCGACGCGGTATCCCTTTTCGAGATCCCGCCCCGCCTTACGCAGCTTATGCTCCAAGTCCGCCCGCCCGACCCCCCACATAAGCTGAACCTCCTTAGGCTCCTCCCCGACCCTCGCCCCCTTCTTCAACGCGCGCTTCATATCCCGGTACCTCGCCTCCGCCTCACTGCGCGTCGTCAGTCGGACGATCGGTTGCGGAGTAGACGTGACGAGCTCGACGACCATGCCGCGCTTCTTCTGCGTCTGCTCGCTCGTTTCGAGGAGAAGCGAGTCGAGACTGCGTTTAGTCTGGGAGAGCTTGTTCGTGTCGGGGTCGAGCACGAAGACGTGGGTGAATGGGATTTGGCGGTTGGTTGGGCGGCGGGGGAGAGTTTCTGATGATGTCTTTTTTGGCTTTGGATTTGAACGCGACGTGATGGTCGGTGCTCCCGCGGTCGCCGACGACGCTGGACTTGGCGCAGGAGATATGGTGCGCTCAAAACGCCGGAGGGCGGCGGGGGGAGAGGTGGGGAACGTCACTGGGCGGGGTCGGCCGGTGTATATGGGCCGGGTGGAGGGTATGCGGGGTATACAGCGAGCTGAGCACGCGAGCGCACGGAGGTGAGGTATCAACGTAAAGGAAAGCATCGAAGAGTTCATCTTGCATAGGAACTCCATCATTGTCGACGGGATGGAAACCGAGGTGGTTGTTTGTCCTTGTTAAGTTTACAAGGTCTTGCACAACATGTACATACAAAGCGTCCCATGGTCAAGTATTTTTTTTTTCTTCCGCCTTGTTGAACCACATCTTCCTTCCATCGCTCTTGTGAGTAACTCTGATTTCATCGATTTTCCCTGATATGATGATATCCCAATTTTGCACTTTGCGAGTGTGGGGACTTCGCCGTCCAGTTTCTCCTTCGTTCAGCATAATAGGCTCGTCTTGAGGCTGTATGCATATACGGACGCAGGAGTAGACGCTTCTGCGCGATGAAAGAGTGTGGTTATAGTTATTTGATCAGCTTTTACCTTTTGCCTTTTCCGCCTTTCTTGTCCAAGTACTCATCGCGTTCGTTCTCAGGACACGAGGCCAGATCCCCCCAATGATTGATGATGAGTAAGTCAGCCTTCTGCTCACTCTTTCCTTTATTTTCGTTCGTCGGTAGGATGATGGAAAAAGAGAACAAGCACGGGGAACCATTTGTAGTTCCAGTCTCTCCTTTGCCCTGCTTGCTTCCTCGTCTTGAGGAGGTTTGCAACCGGGCGGAGGTGGAGGCGTTCCGTGCGATGAGGCTCGATTAAAGTTATAGTTATTTTGATCGACTAACTTTGATGCCTGCTGCACATTTCTGAATCGCTGATACATTCCTTTAGAGCTTGATCGATGAATGAATGAGTTGGGAAGTAAGTATATCGGTATGTCTGATGTAATATACAATTGTTGATGATGTGTTTGGAATCTATGTTTTCGAAGTGGACTAGTGGGAGTTATGATAATTTTCCTGTGACTGTAGAATCGTTCTTTGCAAGCAAGCTACGTCAGCTCACTTCTCCCAGCCTTTGATCCCGCCTGACAGCAGTCGTCCGGAACAACCACGCCAAATTCTCATACACGACAAACGTAACACACGTTCCGGGTAGGACGCGAACGAGGTTTGTTCCAAGGCCACGGTAAAAGCCTCGCGTACCTTCACCTTTCCACGTCCGTTTGATGGTGGTGCGGATATCGGGGTATAAGTGCGCCGTGGCATTATTCTGTACAACACGAAAGTCCTTAAGACGTCGGACAGGCAGGAAAGAAGACCCACTTGTAGGCGTGAACGAATGACTTGGTATGGATATGTCAGCGCAAGCGCAAACAACTTGCTACCCCCCGACATGATGGTATAGGCGGTGTTCGACTACACGTGACGGAATCGCGTGAATCGAGGAACGCGCACCCAGCACGCGTCGTACGCACCAGTTTATCGTCCTCGGGCGTCATCGTTTTTCCCGCCCTTACGAGCCGTTTCCGTTTTTGCTCAAAGCCCCACCGCTTCATCTCTTCGTAAGCCATGAACTGTATCGAGCCGTTGCTGACTCCGACGAGCGCAAGTGACGTGCCCTTCCACAGACCGCGTATACCCTCCGTACGGTATATAGACGAGAACCCGTCTGTAACAGAAGCGCATCAGAACACGGCATGGTGATCCGAGCGGAAGCACACACGCCAAAGCCCCCTGTACGACGTGGGGTCGTCGGCACGCGTGACGAACATGCGTACTTTAACGACCCATATCGGGTTGGTCATGATAGCAGTCACCGCACCTGTCAAGCACGTCAGAAAAACATGTCGGAGGCCATGCGACAGTGGGAGACGAGCGCGAACTTGCTTGAGCAGCACACAGCAGGTGAGCACCGGGGGATAACTGAAAGTCGGAATTGTTCCCGGAAGCGCGTTTCTTGAGCATGTTGTAGCTGTCGAGACCCGCGGTGAGCGACGGGACACGTTCCGAAGCCATTCATCATACACGTACAAGAGAAAGTAGAGACCCCAGCTGGAGGCATTGCCGGCGATGTTCGGACCTACGCCGCGGTAGAGTCCTCCCAAGCCTTGTTCAGCATGTATGTTGCGCAGAGCGGACCAAATTTGTTTTCCGATGCCACCCTGAGGTTTGGACGTCGACACTTGGAGCTTGATTTTGAGAAGATCGAGGGGGTGCATGCAGAGGACGGCGACGACGCCTGCGCCGAGCCCCGCTGCGGCATGATCCTGAGAGAGGGTTATTGAGGGTGCGACGGGCGAGACGGGCGACGCACCAGAGCAGCAGTCGGGAAGAAGCTGGGTGACTTTTGGCTCGTCATAGCAAACCGCAAAGACCGACTTACGTAACCTAATGAGCGCTCTTGTCCGACATTTTGGCAACTTACATTTCATGGCATAACTTAGGCTCAATCCAAGTACCATTGCCAATATCTTTGCGGTTCATAGGCCATCAAGTGATGAATATGGGGACCCTTGACACTGCCCGGAGGAAATCCCTTTCAGGAGACTTTTGCGTAAGGAGCCTTCTACGCCAAGGGCTCATGCTCATATTCGGCTTTCGCCACCAAGACCCCGAGTGGGTTTATGCGGAGGTGGCGCCGAATGCACGCGTCACTCGCAACCGTCTGGTATCCTCCCAGAAGGGCTGATACCTTGATCTTCTGAAGCATTCATCCTTGTCTTTACACCCGCGACACTACCCATGGAGTTTTCTGCTTCGATTGCTCGACTCGCTGTGTTGGTGCCTCTCGTGGTCGTTGCTGTGCATATAATTCGACGAATTGTTCAAACTCGCACAAAACGAAAGGGGTATCCTCTCCCGCCCGGGCCTTCACCAATCCCCATCGTTGGAAGCGCCCTTTCGATTAACATAGAAGAACCCTGGTTGACCTATACCGAATGGCGTGCCAAGTACGGTGAGTAGAGTGCCGAGTAAGAATGCCTGACTCTAACGATGCCTAGGTGACATAATGTATCTCAGGCTCATGGATTCCGACATTGTCATCCTGAACTCACCCTCCGTCGCAACGGACCTTCTGGACAAGCGATCCCAGATATACTCTGATCGTCCTTTCATCGCGACTGTTGACCCGTGAGTTTTTTTTTTTCGTACGATCCAGCATCGAAATCGACTTCTGGTGACTGTGACTGACATCCGAGTCCTCGTAGATATGGACATGACTGTAACTTTGCATTCACACGCTATGGTGACCATTGGAGGTTGTGCCGGCGAATATTCCATCAAACGTTCCGCCCTGAATCTGCTTTGGGCTTCCGTCCCATGCAGCTTCGCAGAGCCCGGCAGATGATCGTGAGCATGATGGACGAGCCTGATGGGTATCCATCTCATTTCGCGACGTGAGAACTTTATAGACTCTGGTTCATTCTTGGTTGTGACCCGAGTTCACCTAGGCTCGCAGCAGCTGTAACCATGTCTGCGGTGTACGACTATGAACTGAGTCCCCGGAATGACCCTATGGTGTCAATTATCGAAAAATTCTTCGAAGCTTCCGTCTCGGCATTGACGTCCGAAAAGGCACTCCTCCTCAAGACATTCCCGTTCCGTGAGTTGCTCTCAGTGTTACTTGGTAATAGCATGTGTTCAAGTTAAACGAGATAAGTGCTAAATGTTCCGGACTGGCTTCCCGGGTCCTGGATCAAACGTGAGGCGAAAGTGGCATATGAATGGAGGAATAAGGCGGTTGAAACTCCGTATCAATACGCTCAGAAGCGTATGGTAAGCCCTCTTTGCGCTGAAATAAAATAGTCATGACGCGACTTTTGTCGCCCAGGAATCTGGGGACTACTCAAACACTGCAATGGTCGCAGATCACCTCACTCGTATGGAGAAACTGGATAGTTCTTATCGTCCTCTCTATGAAACAGCCCTCAAATATGCATCTACGACTGCTTTCTTTGGTGAGTATTTTGCTGACGCAAACGAGCATACGTCGATTGGTTATTCGCCATCTTGCATACAGCCTCCGCGGAGACGGTTTGTGCTATTCTTTTTAGAGCGGGTATATCGTTCATAGTACATGCAGACATCTTCAACATTGATGACATTTACGCTTGCAATGGTCAAGAACACGCACGTGTGGAAGCGCGCTCAGGTCGAAATTGACGCAGTGATAGGAACTGGTAGGCTGCCCGAGTTTGACGACAGACCGAACTTGCCATACATCGACGCAATCGTACGAGAGACATTGCGTTGGAGGCCTGTTGGTCCCCTAGGTACATTCGTGGCTGCCGATGTGTTTGAAGCCCATCTGGCTGATTTCGTAAAGGTGTTCCGCACTCGGTCATCACTGGCGATGTATACAAGGGTTACTATATTCCCGAAGGTATGTTCTGAGCACGCACTACTACCCATCTGCTTGGAGAATGAACGATCCGCTCAGGCGCAACCATCATTGCTAATGTATGGTATGTATTTCTGTAGCCGCGGCAGGAGTTGCAGCATGGTGATTCACTGTCGTCTAGGGCCATGACGCGCGACGAAGCTCGGTATCCCAATGCAGAGAATTTTATTCCCGAGAGATTCTTGGATGCCGAAGGGATGTTGACGGACGATGAGCCCCAGTACGTCTTTGGGTTCGGAAGACGAGTCTGTCCAGGTTGGTCCATCCATGCCGAACTCGAGGTAACTGCTCACGCGCAAGGTTGTTTCTCTTTTGCAGGACGACACACTGCCGACGCGTCGGTCTGGACCAGCATCGCGACGATGTTGGCGACGCTCGATTTCAATCTGGCCAGGGATGAGGATGGAGTGGACATCACCTTCACAGCAACGTTTGCAAACGGATGTACGCAGTACGTCGAGACAGTTCATGTTCTAGGCTTTCTTGCTCAAACGCAGCAGACACCCTAAGCCATTCCCGTGTCAACTGGTCCCTCGCGCACACATCAGCAAAGAATATCTCGAACGCATGCTATCCCAATGACGTGTTACTTTGATACAGGAGAACGGGGGGTAGGCCCTTATCGCACTTGTGTAGGCGGTACGCCTCACTCAGACGGGACAACGGAATATGAAGAGAGTGTATAAAGAAAGAGGGAAAAAGAGAGAGTGAGTACATGCGAGCAGTGGATAGCCTATATATATGTATCGGAAGTGGCGGTGGAGAGTATGTGGAATACGGCTAGTATGACATCATGGAATGGTGGGGAGTGGAGTGCGAGTGGAGTGTGGGATACGATGGTGGTAAGCGGGGCTTACAACTTGGCGTGAATCTGCATGCAGCGCAAATGATTTCGCTATTCGATAGTAGATACACTTGAGAACGTGTCGGCTAGCCTGAAAACGTTCATACCAGTAATGCACGGGCATCCTCTAGGCTAGATGACGGAAGTCATCCAGGTGAAGACGATAACAAAGGACGGCAAACCGCTGCTGGTGACGGAGGAGGTCTATTCTATGCGATCATTGCGGACATTTTCAAGCGCACGAGGTCGAATTCGCGAAGCTGACCAGCGAACTGGATCAAGACGCTTCGCCCTTGCCACGACCTGGCTTGGGACTGAGTACTGAGTGATGCCAAAATCTGCTTCAAGACTTTCAAACATCGCCATCGCCATCTAACCACCTTATTCCGCGTAACCATTCCACGATGACCGCAGAAGCGACGCTAATCTTCTCTAGTTGAAAGCTTTGCGCACTGCCTACCTCACGAGTGTATCGGAAACTCCTCGTGAAAGGGGCACAATTTTGATCAAGTTTTTGGGTGCTGGGTCCACGGTAGATGAGAGGGGATAAGTTAATTTGGTTGCTGTGGAACACTAGCGTCCAGTAGCACTTATAGATCTAACCGCCGTTTCAAATGACATTGGCTGTCAAACTCATGAGATTCGAAAAGGAAACATGGGTTCTGCACGTTCGTCGTTAACACCATACTGTAGATCTCCATCATGACGCGCCCATAATTTAGTCTGGCTCTCGGTCAATATGGATTCAGCCTGGCAAGTGTGTCACGATGTTGACGAGATGGTACGTACGCCGAGTCCTTCCCACGACCAAGTCACTAACAATATTGTCTCAACTTGAATGTCTCGAATGACCGCATGGCCTCGCACTATAGTATTGCATCGGCGTGGCCTGTGACGGGTCTAAATATGCACTGAGTGATCAGTCACACGTCTATTGTACGATCAACTGATCAGACCCACATATTGATGGGCTTTTCTTGGCGCGGCCCAGTTATAAACATGTCCGCAGGTTCATTATAAACTCCCCACGTGAGATGGGCCCTTAAGTACTCGCCTAGTACGGTCTCAAGCCCGCGTTCAAAAAGACTCTACGCGTGCCGCTTGCCGGTTTCCTCCGTCCCCCTCTCACCTCCCTCTTTCTCCTCCCCAGCGACCATGCGCGCATTCACGCTCCCTGTCTTGATGATATCTATCGTCGCATGCGTCGCTGCTGCATCGTTCCAGCCTCTCTTTGCCTATCGCGTGCCACCCGTCTCCGCCGCCACCTTCGGACAAGGACTCGGGAAACGACAAATCAGCGTCCCGTCCGAGTCTACCGTGCCCTCCACCTGTACCTCCAGCTGCAACCCGGTCAACGACGAGATCAGCATGGTGAGTCACGTCTTGCCCTTCGTCCTCTTTTTCTTCTTTGCTTTTCCCCGGCCTCGGCGCCTCGCGTCGGAGTTGTAATACGTTCGCCCGCACCTTCTGCTAGTCTATTTCCCATTTTGGTTCCAAAACTTTGCCAGTGCGCGCGTTGATACACCGTAGGGATGCCCCGTCACGTCGTGCTGCACGACCACCTTTGAAACGCTATACTTCAACTGTCTCGAATGCGTAGGCACAGCGCTCAACACGGCAAATTACTCCTCGGCGCAGATAAACCTCAACCGTACGTTTTCTTATCTCCTCCCATCCGTCCGACACGGATGACGCCCGCCATGAATATTACCACCGACTGATGCGCGTCGTTGCCTCTTCTCAGTTCTGTACACGACCTGCGTGGATAGCGGATATATCTTGTCCCCGATGGCTTTGCCCGGCCAGACAGCCAGCAATTCGAGTTCGAGTGCAGGTCCCGCGCCCACAGGGAAATCGGGTGGTGCTGCCACGAGCAAGACGGCGACATCGGACGCGATCGCCCATCGATCGTATGGCGTGCGAGCGGAACCATTGATCGCTATAGCCGTACTCCTCGGCGTCGCTGGGCTATGGTAACACCAGCGAGGGAGTTTGGGAGGCGTGGCGCATTGATACGAGCATAAGGTATAAAGGACTATCTATCCTACGTATCCGGTTTATTTCCTTGGACTTGACGCGAGGTCTTACGATCATCTTGCCATTGATTCAGTTATTTAGCTGGGCTGGGAGGAGGAGCGGGGACTCATTTTGGAGAGCATTGCATGGGAATATGACAATACAGAATAACCCTACAGAGAGATAATAATACAAACACTGACGGTACATACCCACGAAAGCACACGCATGTACTTACATAAATAGCAACTTGGACACGATCGTTTAGAGACGTGAATCTTTGGGTATCTTGCGAATTGCCTGGCGAACACCAAGATCCCCTAGTACGTCCTCTGCACCAGCAAGGATAGCGTCGAATGGTGAAGTTCGGTGGAACTGTGGATCAACGAATCAAAAGTCGGCAGTGAGTAGCCATGAGCCAATCGTATGTACGTACATTTTCGACGACCTTTCCCATTCCACCCATTGTGATACCCCGTCCGCCGAACATCTGCGTTGCATCTTCGGCCGTTTCGCGGCCTGCACGTGAGATGAACCTATCAAGAAGGCAGATGACATTCAATGAAACGTCATGATAATGTAAGGATCGAATATACTTTTTCAGAAGTGCGATGGGTCCTGCCAGTTTATCCGACTGTTCCGAGTAATTCATCTGTGATCAATACGTTTGAGTCAAGTTCAAGCAATTCCACTCAGTCCAACCCACGTTGTTCATTTGGTGAGTGATGTTCTCTATCCACGCCTGACACGTCTCCACACGCTCGATCATCAGCGCGAGTTTGGCACGTATAACGGCCTGAGAGTTAAGGGGCTTCTTAAACGCGATACGCTGATTGGTCCACCTGATGGAGAATATAGATCATCAGCGCTCGCAGCGGGAAAAGATAAAATGCTGATGACCCACTTGAGACACTCCTCTACAATTACCCGCTGCGCTCCCAAGCTCGTGGCAGCCACCATCCACCGCTCATGATTAAAATTGCTTAAAATGACATACAACCCCTGTCCGACCTTGCCGAGCATGTGGGATGCAGGGACACGCGCGCCGTCAAAGGTCACATATGCCGTCCCAGCCGTGGCGGAATAAGATGTTTTGACAGCTTTCGTGGAAACTTGGTCAGAGCGGGGAATAAGGAGGACCAGGGGACCTTGCTACAGGCACATTGCCGTTAGAGCGTCACAAGAAGAACGAGCACTGCACCTACGTTGGTCTGACATAGAGTGGTGAAGTAGTCCGCAAATGTTCCGTTTGTTATCCACCTGTTCCATTTCCAGATATCTATGTTTAGCAGCGTACCATCACAGCATGTGGAGACCACCCACTTCTTGGTCCCGGTGACCACCCAGTCATCACCGTCTCTCACTGCGACCGTCTGTACACCAGCAACATCACTTCCCGCAAATGCCTCTGTGATAGCGAGTGCAATGTACTTCTTTCCCCCGAGGATATCAGAAACGTGTTGAGACCGGAGTTCCGGTGACCCAAAATTGAGGATAGGGGGCAGACCGATAACACCACCGTTCAGCAGCCCATCCACGAAACCGCGCGTCCCGAAACGGGCGAGTTCGAGGTTGAGGATGAGCTACGTCCAGAATGAGCATGTTACGAGAACGTTTGATGCACAAGTCGAAACACTGCACCTCATGAAAGTGGTCAAACTCTTCCGGTTTGACGACACCACCCATTAGCGAACGTCCTTGAAGGTGTTTTCCGGGACCAATGCGCATTGCCAAAAAGTTCATCGCGCTGCCCGTCGCGTCAGTGGATCATTGATTGAATTGCAAGTCCGGTTCAGGCTGGGCTGCCCCGAACAACGCAGCCGGGTGACAAACTCACCTAAGCTTATCAACGAGTGCCTGCGAGATCCGCTTCCCGTTCTCTTCGCAACGAATCGCCTCGGGGTAGACCTCCTCTGTGAAGAAGGTACGGACAGCTCGGTGGAAACGTCGGTGCCCATCGTTATAGTACGGGCTGTGAAACCCGGGGCTAAGCCACGTCGGCTCTGCGTAAGGGATGAGGGAGAGCGCGCCGGGGGCGGGCGCCTTTATGAGCTCGGCCTGGCCAGCGATGGTGCCAATTTGGAGGCGGGCATATGATGGGCGCAGGAGGACTTCGTGGCGGTGGAGACCAAAGAAGGTGTCCGTTGCGTCTTTTCCAGCTGGTGTGCAAGCAGGGTCGGTGTCATGCTTAGCCGGTATAGAGATGAGATGTATGGCTCACCGACGCCGGGCGCGTAGAGAACGTTGGCACCACCGGGATGCAAGTCTGCGAACCGAGTAACGTCATAAACTTTGGCGTCAATGACGATCCACTACATCATAAAGACACTATCATGAGCGGCCAGCCGTCTTCGTGTGGAGAGAGACTTGCCAGGTCGCCTTGCTTGTTGTGCTGCGTTCCGGTCAATACATGCAAGACCAGTAAGTGACAAAGCCTACCTCTGCAACCTCGTCAAAAGTAAACGCTTTCTTGGTCGACATTCCAAGTGCAATTATTGAAGTCAATGGCAAGTTTCAAACTCGTTTATGTCATGGACTCGATCACGAACATGTGAAATTTCGGCAGACCCGTTTATAGATCCTTTTTATCATACACTAAGCTCCCTCTCAGCTACCGGCAACTACCAAACACGCGATTTCACGCTACGCTTGTGTCTAGTAGACATGTCTCTCTTCAAGTGGTCCCTGAGTAAGTTCAAATTAAGACTTTTTCTCTTTTGCTCTCATCTTGCATTTATTCAGCCCCCGAGCGACGGAGAATCGACAAAGTCTTACCCATCGTGCCGAACGAGATTTACCTTCACATCTTTGAATTCATCGCCCCATTCAATGAGAGCCTACCACCAGAAGAACTCAAGACATTCCACACGCTCTCTCGTGTCTGCAGGTTTTTTGCCGACGTCTGCCTTCCACGCGTATTCGAGGTTGTGGAGTTTCCTGGCTCTCTTTGCTGTGATGGTGCTCTCACATACAAGGCTTCGCTCGGATCTATGCTATGTACACAAATCGCAGAGGAGCAGCCTCTCGCGCTCGCACTCGCCCAGACAGTGAGGGCGTTTCATTTCACGAACTCGTACGACGTGGTATGGGATGTTGATCCCTTCACTATGAAGAAGTGCATCCCCGCAATGACGGTCATGAAGAACATCCGCGAGTTTCAGATCTGGAAACGTGTTATAGATGCGGATCTCTGGAAGGCCATCGTTGAGCTGCCGTTGCTCGATGATCTGTCATTCTATGAGTGCGACGGTCTGTACTACTCCTTTGTGGGCGACCCCAAGACACAGCTCAAAGTAAAAGTGTCTCGACTTAGTGTGGTCAAGTGTTTCTGGTATACCAAGCTCCTCGCGGATACCGATGTGGGGTGCTTGCGCATGCTTACAGTGGATTTAATTTCCCTCGAATCAGACGTGAATCTCCAACAGGTGGATTTGCTGCACTGGTCTGCCCTTACGGAGCTACATCTTTGTATTTTCGACGGTGATCTGTCTGAAGACTCGCAGTACATACCGGAACTGAATATCGTCCTCGAGCAATTGCCGCGGTCTCTCGAGGTGCTGGGGTTTTCGGTTGATGTACCAGCAACAGCTGGCGACATGATTCCATATGTCTTGGAAAGCATGTTGAACGATCCTGCTTGGGAAGACCTTTCCTCGCTTCGCTCGCTCGTGATGCGAGTGGTTGATGGTACACCGATTGAGGACGTAAGTCGATTTGTATTCCTCGTTTGGTGTCTCTCACTGGATTATTACTTCTCGTTTCCATTAGGCGATTTACTTTATATACATAGGTGGTGCGTATTTCCACACATGTTAAATCTGCGCTACAAGACTGGCTGTGTTTACCACATTGCACATACCAGGTAATTTACCCGAAATTCGACATCTCCTTCATGACGAGTTCGGGCCTGGGTCTGGTCGGAGTCCAAATCTCAGGCATGTAGATTATTTTGGTTGGGTTTTCCGTTTAGTAGATGAGGAGTGGTTAGAAGATGCCGGCCCCCTCGACCCATTCATGTATTGAAACTTGAGCTTGAGCGGTGGGATCTACTGGGAATAGTCTACTACAGTAACCAACAGTTATCAGGACTACTTTTACTGTTCAATTTTTGTTTATCGGACCTCACAGTAAATACACGAGAGTTGAACAGTAACGATACATTGTAAACAAGGAAGGTATTTGCCGACGAAGTTTGGCCGTGCATCTAGTTTCGGAAGATCCTTGGGCCGATCTTTAACTACTAGAGTAGCTTATTCGACTCTGTTCCTGTAGGTTTCAAGGAAAAACTCAGCAAATTAAGAAAATCATACACCACACGCCCAGTAAACCATCAGAGACAAGGCCACGATTTGGAAAGTCGATAACCATGGGTGTCTCACTTCACCAGATTCAGAGAATATGTTTCACATTGACCATCGTCGTCGTAGACTGCTTGCGCAGTCCTTCAAATGAGCGGACAAGAAGGCGAGTCGGACTGATCGATGGTTTCGATATCAACGCAGTGTCTGGCGATGTGAATGTCGGAAAGAAACAGAATAAACGACGACAGCTGCCTGAAGGGCTCGTGAGCAACAGTAGTCACAGCTTCGGTCAGGAGATCAATTAGCGTGTAACAGAATGAAAACACAATGCTCGGAAACGCCATCTCGTGGACTTTTGGGTAATTATTCGGGTCAAAGAGCCTCTCAGCTAAAATACATGTCTATTCGTGGCAATGTCAGCAAGTAATCGTATGTATACAACTCCTACTTATACCGCCTCTCGCTTGCGAGGTGTCGCACGAAGAATATCGTCCACCCTGTGATCGAAATGAGCGCATAACAATATTCCCCGTGTGATTATATACTGGATAATCATTTCCGCAGCCTCTGTAGCACTGAGCACAATCTGCCGCTTTAGCTTGTAGCTCTCCGTTATTCCGAGCGTCTTCATGGACCCGATGGTACCCTCGTCCATGTCTCCATACGAGCGTGTTAGTTGACTGCGACAGAGGAAAACCGCGAAACTCTTGCCAGGCGAACGACCCGATCATCGCGATTTTTCTGGTCTACCAGCACCTACGTGCCGCACAGCGATCAATTAGCGACAGTCGAGAGATAGACATACTCGGCTCGCAGCGGATATGACAGACCAAGCAAGCGACGCGTAGGGATGAACCTGTCTTGCAGTGAGATCACGGGAGTGTCGAGAGACCAAACATCAAAATACCTCGGCAATGCTGGCCATGATCTTGTTGAACAGTTCGATCCTTTTCAACAAAGTACCCCACGTATTTTCGAATGCTTCTGCTCCACTCACAACCTTTGAGCCAACGTCGACCGCCGAGGATAGTACGGCAACCGCTTCGGGTGTGGAACCAGATGCGTCGATGACAGCTTGTTGAGCTTGATGTTCGTCTGCGTTGGTATTCCCGGGTGCGCCAACGGTCAATGCAAATTTGATGGTGATCCCGGAAAGATTGGAACCATCGAGTGTGTACTTCAAGCTTGGAAGACGCTTCTGGAAGCCTGATCAGAAAGATTGCATCAGTAGAACGCACAGCAAAAAAGGTTTCGTACCATTGTCCGCCGTGAGTTTTCCGAGAATGCTACCAATGGTTTCATTGAGGGCTTCCGACTAGTTCCAGCTTTTTGAAGTGATGGTTTTAGTACACATCAACAACAATGACGGAGTCGTCGTCGCCGTCACTGAGAGAATTCAGTTCTCTGGCATCGAACGACGAACATGTACCCACAGAAAAAGATTGTCGAGGTGCAGTTCTTTTTCTCTTTCGCTGTCTTCGTCAGCCGCGATGTATCGCCTATCGAAAATTTAACTTGAAGGTCTTTGCTCTGAGTCGCCGGAGTCAGCATGTTACCCACGACCGTGATACGAGCACATAGATATACATGGGTTGGCATCATGGCTAAATTGGCCTGTAAAGTTTGCGCGAGTCTGGTGAGTATTCGAGCAGTAGGAGGTGAGATGGACGAAACACGGGGAGCCTAACAAGCGAATAGTGTCACTAGTGAAGCTTCCGGCCCAGGCGGCCCGTGCCGTGCCTCACTGTGCGTTTTGTTGGACTTGTGGTGTTCTCTCCCCACACCACAGCCCTCCGGGCACCCCCGGACCCACACGCATCTGGACCTCAATACATGGGTGCGGTCCCTTGACGATCTCAATTTCGCCAATGAAGGATACAGTAACTTGAAGCTGGACCGGAAGGATGTCACGGTAACTCGACCAAACTCCTAGTACTATTACATAATCTACCCACGCCACTGTCAAACGGAGCGAGTTTCCCCTGAAGGGTCTACTAACTTACTTACTATTAGATACACTACGCTCCTCAGCTACTGGCAAATACTTTGAGTCGTGCAAACACGCGATTTCACGCTACGCTTGTGTCCAGTAGACATGTCTCTCTTTAAGTGGTCCCTGAGTAAGTTCAAATTAATACTTTTTCTCTTTTTCTCTTACCTTGCATTTATTCAGCTCCCGTGCGACGGAGAGTCGACAAAGTCTTACCCATCGTGCCGAACGAAATTTACCTTCACATCTTTGAATTCATCGCCCCATTCAATGAGAGCCTACCACCAGAAGAACTCAAGACATTCCACACGCTCTCTCGTGTCTGCAGTTTCTTTGCCAACGTCTGCCTTCCACGCGTATTCGAGGTTTTGGAGTTTCCTGGCTCAATTTGCTGTGATGGTGTTCTCACACACAAGGCTTCGCTTGGATCTATGCTATGTACACAAATCGCAGAGGAGCAACCTCTCGCGCTCGCACTCGCCCAGACAGTGAGGGTGTTTCATTTCACGAACTCGAACGACATGGTATGGGATATTGATCCCTTCGCCATGAAGAAGTGCATCCCTGCAATGACGGTCATGAAGAACATCCGCGAGTTTCAGATCAGGAACCGTCTTATAGATGCGGATTTCTGGAAGGCCATCGTTGAGCTGCCGTCGCTCGATGATCTGTCAGTCGATGAGTGCGACGTTGACCACTCCTCCTTTGTGGGCGACCCCAAGACAAGGCCCAAAGTAAAAGTGTCTCGACTTAGTTTGGTCAATTGTACTTGGTATACCCTGCTCCTCGCGGCTACCGATGTGGGGTGCTTGCGCATGCTTACAGTGGATTTAATTTCCCTTGGATCAGCCGTGGATCTCCAACGGGTGGATTTGCTGCACTGGTCTGCCCTTACGGAGCTACATCTTTGTATTTTCGACAGTGAACTGTCTGGGGGCTCGGACGAAATACCGGAACTGAATCTCGTCCTCGAGCAATTGCCGCAGTCTCTCGAGGTGCTGGGGTTTTCGGTTGATGTACCAGCAACAGCTGGCGACATGATTCGATATGTCTTGGAAAGCATGTTGAACGATCCTGCTTGGGAAGACCTTTCCTCGCTTCGCTCGCTCGTGATGCGAGTGGTAGATAGTACACTGATTGAGGACGTAAGTCAATTTGTATTCCTCGTTTGGTGTCTCTCACTGGATTATTACTTCTCGTTTCCATTAGGCGATGTACCCATTGATATACATAGGTGGTGCGTATTTCCACACATGTTAAATCTGCGCTACAAGAAGTACTGGCTGTGTTTACCACATTGCACACACCAGGTCTTTTGCGCACACCAGGTCTTTTGCCCGACATTCGACATCTCCTTCATGACAAGTTCGGGCCTGGGTCTGGTCGCAGTCCAAATCTCAGGCATGTAGATTATTTTGGTTGGGTTTTCCGTTTAGTAGATGAGGAGTGGTTAGAAGATGCCAGCCCCCTCGACCCATTCATTTATTGAAGCTTGAGCTTGAGCGGTGGGATCTACTGGGAATAGTCTACTATAGTAGCCAACAGTTATCAGGGCTACCTTCACTGTTCAATTTTTGTTTATCGGACGTCAAAGTAAATACACGAGAGTTGAACAGTAACGAAACATTGTCAACAAGGAAGGTATTTGCCGACGAAGTTTGGCCGTGCATCTAGTTTCGGAAGATCCTTGAGCCGATCTTTAACTACTAGGGTAGCTTATTCGACTCTGTTCCTGTAGGTTTCAAGGAAAAACTCAGCAAATTAGAAAATCATATACCACACGCCCAGTAAACCATCAGAGACAAGGCCACGATTTGGAAAGTCGATAACCATGGGTGTCTCACTTCACCAGATTCAGAGAATATGTTTCACATTGACC
>JBBPPY010000398.1:0-23508 GCA_038092195.1 Leccinum barrowsii
ATCATAAAGATCGCGTTCGAGATCCCGCAGCACACTCTCGAAGAGCGCGCGCGGGGGCTTTCCGACGACCGTTGCGGACGTTCGCGCGGCGACTTTGAGCGCGAGCACGAACGGGCCTGGGCCAAGGGATAGGGCGTGGCCGGAGGCTTCGATACAGCGTGCTTAATGCAGGGCGATGAGCGCGGGATACCGGGGACGGTTCTGGTCGACGAGTATCCGGAAGGCAGAGTTGAGATGGGCGTAGTCGAGCAGGGCAGGTGTGAGCCCTACGATGACCGCATCGTATGATGATGACGACGCCGATTTGGGTGCAGCAGAAGCACCGCACCCTGTCTGTGCATTCTTTCAAAGCGGAGGGTGAGACCTTGAGGCCTAGAATCGTTTGCCCGCCACAGAGCAGGAACAGACAGGAATCCGAACGGCTATGCGAGATGAATCAAGACGAGATTTCCCTATTCATTCACCTCCACTGCAGGCAACTGCTTCAACACCGCTTTGAGTGCACCAGGCTGACAATGTTGTGATGGCCGACTGTCCTCAAGCGGTCAAGCAAGTTATTCGCGCTGGAGTTGAAAAAGTTGAAACGTAGCGTAGTAAAACAGCAGACCTGATTTTTCCTGCAAATAGCCTTGAAAACGTGTTTGCAAGTGACGATTTTTGCCATGTCTGGTTTTGACGCTCTCCTCCGTCGTCGACCGCCAACGGCCTGGGAAAACTTCAAACACGACTCTCTGCTCTTCCTCGCTCAGCGGGTCTATTCGTGGGGCTTGCCCAGCGCGACGACCTGCAATGACGAAAAAAAGGGAACAGAAATTCGAGTCGTTTGCATTTCCGATACACACAGCTCCCACCGTTCTCAACCTCTGCTCCCCGCTGGGGACATCCTCATTCACGCGGGCGACCTAACTCAGTCCGGCACCACGGACGCGCTTGACTGGTTGAGCTCTCATCCACACCCGTTCAAAATCTTCATCGCTGGCAACCATGACGCCTCGCTCGCTGACCCAGAAACACGACAACACATCCACTCATCGTACCCATCGCTCCTCTACCTCGAAAACTCGTCCACCGAGGCGACCGTACGCGGACGCCCGTTGCGCATCTACGGGAGCCCATGCACCCCCAAACATGGGTCATGGTCGTTTCAGTATCCCTGCGTGTCTCCCCGTTTTTACTCCCGTGACATGGGCGCAGACGAAGTCGCTAAACGGGCCACAGAGTTATGGTCTTCTATTCCTGCTCTGACGGACATTGTCATAACGCACGGCCCTCCATTCTCTCACCTCGATCTCAGCACTCTTGGCCGCGCTGCAGCGCGTTCGACCGAGCTTGCACGTATTCGGACACATACATGCAGCGAGGGGCATTGAATGTGTTGCTTGGAACGCGGCGCAGACACAGTACGAAGACGTATGTGCCAGAAAGGTTGGGTGGGTGGGTTTGGTGAGGTTGGTTTGGTGTGTGACTCTCGAGGAACTGAGAACACGCTTGTGGGGAAGGGATAAGGGCACGAAGCACACAGTGCTCGTGAATGTCGCGGCCGTTGGGGGTGTACGAGATGATGAAAGAAAAGGCGTGATCGTGATAGAGGTGTAGTTACCAGCCGAGGTGCCTTGTTATTATCTCTATCAATCGATTCAATCATTGGGGCGCAACTTAAGCGCGTGCACTTGCACGCGGCGCAGCCTGTGCAAGGCTGCCAGGAGGCTCAAGACCTCAAATTCCAAGCAATCTTTATTCTATACCTTCTATAACCCTTCCTTTGTCTGTTGTAATGGAAACAGAATCAGAACCAACTAGTAGTTCAAAGGTGCCGGCTTTGTTCCTAAATCGGCCAACGTCGATTTGACACGTTTGTAGCGCCAACCTGCGCCACTGCGAGCGCATACTACACCACGCAGCAACTCTGAGGTGCGCTTCAATGAAACTCTCGCTCGTTTCTCAAACTCAATGATTTATTATAGTTAGGCGCTATTCCATTGAGCCACAGGCGAATGTCCGACGGATATCGCCCCGTCATGGACCGTGTTGTGGATAACGACACTCGGGACTTCCATTGGCGACTCAGCCAGTCCGAAAGTCGCGACTTTTTAGAGGGCTTATTTCCCGATTCTCTGTTGTTTGGGACTCACACTTTGTCTCACGTTTTGCACAGCTTACGGTCGCAAGGGCTCTACGGAATTACGGGCGAAGGAGAGGAGGGCTGGGCGAACTTCCCGGAGACTAAGGGAAAGAACGCAGAGCGCCACATGGCGGCGTTTCTAAACAAAATACTCGAAGGAGTTGAAAAGATCAACAATGAACCGAAGGCTAACGGGTGAGTATAAACCTCTCGTCAAGCGCCGACTTGACGAACATCCAACAAGTCGCATACGCAGGAGATGGAGCGACCGCGGGGCGAAGAAAGCTTTGAACGGGTCCTTTGTTCAGCGAAAGCCGGATCTGGTACTCATGGGCGTCGACTCGCATGATTGGAGGGACGTACTCGTGTTCGGAGAGATGAAGAGTCGAAAGTCCACCGACAACTTGACGTCCTCTTACAAAGAAATTGCTGGCAAGACTACCGTCCTTTTATACGCCCAGGATGGGCGTCACGCAACTCCCACCTTTCGAATACTGGGGTCTAACGTCAATTTGACATTTTTCGACCGAGGCGGCTCACTCGAGACGCATACTATGGACATCCACGCCGACCCGGAGGTCTTTCTTCGTATTTTGATCGGTCTGTCCAAAGCAAGCCTATCTCAACTTGGGTTCGACGCTTCGTTGCTCGATGAAACTGGGAACAAACGCGTACTGATCAAAAAGGAAGGTAAAAGAGACCGGGAAGTCATTATCGACAAGTTGCTTTTCATCTCGGACATCTTGCATGGACGCGGAACAACCGTGTGGAGCGGTACCATGGGGTTCGACGGCTCTGATGTGTTGGAGGGCTCAGCGCGGCCTCGCTTAGGAAAAACGTTAGAGTCGCCGTCAAAGACTCCTGGCTGGATCCAATACGAAAGTACACGGAAGGGTTCATTCTCAAAACACTGAACGATTCGCGAGTCACCGGGGTTCCAATCTTCGTACACGAACAGCAGGTCCAGGCGCCCCATCCGACCCGTCCGGATACCATTTTCAACAGCTCTACGCATCTACTACGTGCCTTCCTTTCCCAAGCTAACCTCCGCGCAAACCATCGTCAGTATCAGTTGCGTTTTCTATCGCGGCTCGTAACCACACCCGTTGGCGTCGAGGTTCTAGAGTTCAATTCCCTTGCAGAGCTTCTTGTGATTTTTATCGACTACGTTTTGAGTACGTTGTCATTTATCCTATTTCATCGTTTTCTCACTAAACGCGCGTACTTCATGTAGCTCACAAAGACGCGATCGAGAAAGCGGGTATAATCCATCGTGACGTTAGTCTGTTCAATCTTCTGGCTGTCTTGTGGAACGCAGGGTCCGATGCCGACGAGCGTCTCGAATTTCTTGATGCCCTCCCTGCAGAAAATCGCGAGCGTATTCGTAAGAAGATCAAGGAAGCCGTATGTCAACGCGGTCTTTTCGCTGATTGGGGCTACGCGGTTCCCATCACTCCCCCCTCATCCGACCCAATCACCGCGCCTTCTACCCCCGATTCCGCTGAACCTATCGATCTAAAGTTTTGGGAGTGCGGTGAAGAGACCGTTCCCGCACTATATCATGATCGCTCGAATCAACCTCCCTCCTTGCAGTATGTCGCGGTCTCGAAGCTAGGATCTGACCATGAGATAAAGGTCCAGATGGCGGGAGAGCCTCTCGACGCTGATCGGCCTTCCATCGACACCAATCCATTGTCGCGCACGGTAAATAAAACTACATTCGACCATCCGGTAGCTAAATATCTTTGTTAGGGAACGTGGTCGTGGATGGCCGCAGAGCTGGTGCTTGCAGGTCCTGGGAAGCCCGTCGTTCACCGAGCCGCCCACGATCTCGAATCTTTGTTCTATGTATTGGTCGGAATCTGCGTACTCCTCAAGCACCCTCACAAAGTCAAAAACGAGGAACAACTCACCTGTTTCGATACGTTTTTCAACTCATTCCAACCAAGCACGGCGAAAACGTCGATCATCCAGTCTGAAGTAGGCTGGATATCCGACATCCTCCCTCATATCACCCCTTATTTTCAGCCTCTGATCCCGCTCCTCGACAAGCTTCGCGAGAAGATTATAGTCCCGATGCGTATTATAGACGGACAATTACATCCCAGCAAGGACGAAGTCACGCATGATTTTATGCTCGAGGCTCTTCTCGAGGCTTTGTGCGGTCTCAAAGACGAGAGCTGGGTCAAGATCTTACCCAAAAGCGCAGGCTCGGTACCTCCCCAATCACCAGCAGTAGCCTCGTCTTCCAACAAATCCGGTTCCGTCGACCCCGCTCCGTGTGCTTTACGCGCGAAGAAAGAAACGGAATATCTCTTTTCTTCGCGTATACCCCGCCCCACTACTCCCTTGCGAGCGATGAGTGGATCCGGTTTCCCCCCCGCTTTGAAGGCAGCTTCGTCAAGTTCCCTAAGCTCGAATCGAAGACCTCCACCCAATACAGAGATCGACTCTCAGCCCGCAAAGCGTCAACGAAAAATGCCTGCGGCCTCTTCCTCTTCCACTCTTCCACCCCTTCGCACCTGGTTTTCCTCCACTGGACCGTCTGCTTACCATACGCAGAAGTAGTTTCGCCTATCTTTTAAATACCCTTTGATTCACGCGAGCCGCCCGCGATTCACGGTCAAAAACGCTTTTTTACCATTCATTTCTTGCTATGCTACCTACTTGATCTACTAGCACATTTTACTAATACTCGTATGCTGCCAGTCACCCGAACAGGTAGGGATTTATGTAGTTGTGCTAGGTTTCGATACATGTTTATTTAAAGTTCCGGTGCCACTTCAGGTCGATTCAAATAAAAGTCGCGACGGCACTTCCTTCTCGTCCATGTCTTCCAAACGCAAGGCGCAGTGTAGGGAGTCAGAGTCGGACAATGACTCGGATGAACCCGACGATTCTGCCAGTGCAAAGCGTTCAAAGTCTGAAACAGTCGAAGAGTCATCCGGTATTTTTATCTGTTTCACACATTCGCTCACGATTCTTGCTCACAATGTATAGAATCCCAGATCAGACGGTCTTCGCGAAATGGGAGGGGGACCGGTGGTCGTATTGCTCAAATGAAAACCTTTGAGAAAGTACAAGTCAGGAGGAGAATGTCGAAACGTGAAGTCGACCTCGAGGACACGACTCAACACGAGGAAGTGAACCCAATGGCACCTGATTCGGGTACTACGGAATCGCAACCGGACTCGAGGCAGCGTTCGCAACATCGTCTCAAAGCCAAGCACAAGGACACACCTCAGTTGGGATCGCCTGCCACAAAACGGCCTTCATTTACTGTAGCGGCGCCCGGTCAGCAGTTCGGTTTCAGGATACCGAGTACTGATCGCTATGATACCGAAGATGCGGATCCTTCTAGTGCCTCTTCGACCCGTCCTGGCTCGGTATTCTCCTGGGGCGTTCCTCGCACGTCTACCGCTCCGACATCTCGTGCGGCCTCCGTTTGCTCGTCTGGTCTCAACGGCCAGGAAGACACCTCACGCCGTCGTTCTTCGCATCTCCAAATGCTCGCCTTAGCTTCTCAGTCGGGTCTCGGAGCACCTACGCGGTTGTCTCGAGTGTCATCCTCGATTAAGGCATGTAATCATCCTGTCTTTGGTTATCGTGCATTTAACATGTTCTATCCTGTCAGAGTGGTGCTGGTACGAGAGAATCTAGCCCTTTTGCTCGTGGGTCATTCTAGTTTCAACACGGCAATATTCACATTTCCATTTCGCAGGACACGATGGGCGCCGCGCGACGCCCCAAGCTCCCTTAAAGGGCGTCAACTCTAACTCTGCAGCCAATTTGTTCGACGAACCAATCCAAGAGCCTGAAGATCTGCCTCCCCTGCATCCTACAGGCCGGCGTCATACTCCCTCTAGCCCAGTACCTCGTGAAGCCAACCAGAGGCATAGCATTTTCGCGCCCGACGACTTGGAAGAAATTGATGAACAAGCGCCGAGTGAAGACGAGAGACTTGCGGAAGCAGTTCTTCGAGGCGAAAATCCGACCGAGCGTAGCTCTCAATCCCAAGGTAGGCTTTTTTCACAATCGAGACTTGTTTTGACTCTTGTGTCCCAGCTGCTCGTCCACCTGCGTCGTCAGCGTCACGTCACTCTGCTCGTTCTGCTCGTTCGACTCGTGCGTCATCAGTATCTTGTACGTCCATGGCTTACCCAGAGCGTTCGTAGATCACAGCGGATTTCAACCTGAGCAAATTCAAGGTATGATGCATTGTATCCAAAGGAATGACCTGATCGTTTACTTGTAGCCAACACTAACCTCCGTGAAAATGTCGAAAGTGTTGTGGCCCAGCATCGTCGACGGAACCATGCCCCCCGCCTCCCCACAAATGCCCAGTTAACTACCATTAGGCATCAGCAAAGCATGACACCGGCTCCGCGTAGCAAAAACAGCACACCGGCCCCACGTAGTGCAAACAATACACCGGTTAGGCATCAGCAAAGCATGACCCCGGCTCCGCGTAGCAAAAACAGCACACCGGCCCCACGTAGTGCAAACAATACACCGGCTCCGCATAGCGCAAACAATACACCAACGGTGGGAAGTGTATCCAGCCAACGTGATGGGACCCTGCCACCGGACCCTGATCAATCTGGCGGTCTACTCGTCGAATTTAGCCAGCCAAAAGCCAAAACGGAAGGTGCAGATCCGTGTCAATTGCAATTCTATGAACCGGCCTTTCGCGATATCATCGAGCGTGCAAAACAGTTCTCGCATTGTGATGCGGCGGCTGTTAACTCGTTCCCCCACCGATCGGAATTCAACAAAAACGCCTCGGAATACATCGAAGAAGCGATCCAGGAGCGACGTTCGCATGGGTTGTTCATCCCCGAAGGTATGTACTTGCGCATTTTTGGAGCTAATGCTTACCATTCGATACAGGCTATTGGCCTCAGTATTCCCTCGACATATGCAAACTCGTGAGTACGTGTCATTAACTACGTATCTGACTGACGTGTCAACAGCTTTGGGAGGATTTAGGAAACTGGCGATCTGCGCTCAGGAAGAAAGCTCGAATATTCATCACGCAACGTTACCAATGGGATTCGGAGAACCGGCGCGAAGTGAACAAGGAGATTGCCGAGGAACTCTTGGGGAATAATGGCCTGTTCTTACGGGATGGCGTTGACGACGAAGTGAGCGGTTACCGGTTACACTTAATACGTTGATCCGAACGTTCCGCAGGGCAGAACGAACAATTTTGCGCATCCCGCGCTATCGGGACTTGTGATTGATTTTTTTTACGGTGGCGAGAAAAGTGTCGGAAAACATTTTCCCGAAGTATTCGTCGAGGAGGTCCCCAGAGTGGCCGTTGCAATTGCAGCCACTGCAGTAACGTGTCCTCGATTTGATTCTATTGACCATGAACTAAATATTGTTTGTAGCTCAAGGTTGCTCTTGATGAAATCGCATCGTCACAAGGTGAAGTAAATTTCAGGGTGGCGACATATTCACCAGTTTACTTGGATATGCTGGGGCTCATGGCGAAATGTGACACGTCCCCTGTACATGCTGCGAAGACCAAGGAGCTTCGTTGCAAATGGGCAGAAATTGGGAGGTAAAGTTTTTTACTTATGATGTTGTAGCTCTTTGCAAAGCTCAACTCGTTCCAGTGGTTCGCACAATGCTGATGCTGCAATGATGGGTTCTGGTGGTCTGGATGTTATTCTTGATTAGTTATTACAGTACTTAGGACAGTGATATTCAGATGTGTTGTTGGGTCGTGTTACACAATTCATTGGTTTTCTGCCTGATTGTGTCATTGTCTGCCGTGGAAATAATTAGCAAACTGGAAGGATCTGCAACAACTAGAAACTGCTGTGAGTCTGTGACAGACTGTGCAGAATTTGTGAAAACAGTTACCATGAGTTCAGTGGCTAGGTTCTCCAGACCAGACTGGTCTGGGACAACTCTAGGACAGATCTAGACAGCTCTAGCCAGTTAGGTACCTTGCTAGAGAAGCCTAGATGCTGTCCTAGGTTGGGCAGCCAAGGACAGTCTGGAGAGGGACTGGACAGAGAGAGGTCAGTTTGCTGATGTATTCAGTTACGTCATTCGCCCCAACATCAACGTCAAGTTTGGGTTCGCTTGTTCCCACACACGAGTGCCTATTCCATGTCGTGTCGCGGGACTTGACGGACGAGCAAACCAGTACCTGTCACCAATGTTTAGATTGGTCAAGAATTTCTACCTATGCTCCGTCCTCGCGGGCGGCCATTACGACCCCGTCGGATCCAATCTTATTGGATGACGATAATGATGCATCTGGTGCCCGTGGCAACCACAGGATGGTTCAACGACATCTGCATCAGGATCAGGCTCCTGGAGCATCAGAGCCAACGACTTGGACGTCCTCCTTCGAACTTGCCACCAAAGAAGAAACGTGCTCGCGGCGTTCCGTTGCTGCCACTACTAGTGTTTGAAAGTCCGGTTTAGTCCGGTCTTTTGCCTTTTTTGGAAAAGACTGAGACCGAACCGGTCCTGGGAATTTCCTGATATGGAAAAAACCGGACCAAGACCGAAAAAAACCGACCTTTCGGTCTTTTTCGGTCCGGCTGCGGTCTAAAACCGGTCTTTTCGAAGACCGGTTGCGGTCAGAATTTAGACCGGACTCTTAGCTTCCGCTCCATATTTTTATTATGTAATTTGGCTAAGAACTCACGGAGATATGAATATTTTAAAACTGCATGTCATTTGGCACTTGCATGTTAAGATTGCTGTAATGTGTGTAGAGTATATGTAAAATGTATCATATGTAACATCAATAAATCGTAATGTAGCAACTAAATATTGATATTATCATTGATATCATTGTCATTTGATGTCTCACCAACCATTTTCATATTGATACCAACTTAACTTCTATATTTATGATAAAAATGTGAGATGATGGCAGAAAATTATGAAAAATAGTGGGAAAAATGCAGAAAAATTACAGGAAAGATAGGGGGTGGCTGTACATCGGTTGCGACCGGTTGCGACCGGTCTTTTTCAAAATTTCGGTCCAGTTCGGTCTAAATATTTATCAGTCTTTGAATTTTGAAACGAGGCAACTGCAACTGAAGTCCAGTTGCGATAAGAATAAAGTCCAGTCCAGTTGCGGTCTTTTATCAGTCCTAGGACTGGACTTTCGAACACTAGCCACTACCGAATCCCAGATGTCGGATGAAGACCCCACGCCCCGCGCTGAGACGTTTAATCCGATGGTGACAATGTCCCCGCCTGCTCTTGTTGCTACGCGGACGAGAGGCCGCCGTGTGCAGTGTTTGAACATCGATGTCCTTGCGTGGCGTCCAGCCGTCGCCTCACGCTCCCTCTGAAACCGAATGATTTTCCACCTCGGCGAGCTCTGTCACTGCCTCTTCGCCTCCCACGTCTCCCATCACGCGGCATTTATCTCCCGCAGCGTTTCCGGCGATGAAGCCATCATCAGATCTCGATGCTGGAACGTTCTCCTCACCACCACGCGTGCCTCCTTCTACCACGCCACCCAATCCACGCATTGTGGCGGTATCCCCGGATAATGGTTCTTCGCGCTCTAATTGCAGTCCAGACGGCGTCACCATGGCGTCCTCAGCTTCTATCGGAGCGTCTCCACGGTCCCGTAAACGGGCCATCTCGCGATCGCTCACCCCTCCTCCATTGCCTCGACCGCCACCAAAAGGCCCTCTGCCTGCTGTACCTTCTTCACTTGTGCCACCCGTCCCGCCACTCCCGCCTCTGTTGAACAAGTTCTCGATGTTGAACGTGAATGCGTCGCCACGTACGATGATACCGTCGTCCCCGCGCTCCTCGATAATAAATGGAGCGGCGGCGATGCCGACGAACGCTGGGACAGCTGCGCTGCCTCCTTCGTCCCCTGGGGCGTTGCGTTTGCCCGAGAGGCTCAGTTGGATCAACAGCGTGCGCGCGGTGTTGCCTAGTCCTCCCGCGTCGCCGACAAAGAAGGTCAAGATAGTGGTGGTGACAAACCGAGTTCGTCGTCTCAAGCGGAGAAGAAGCACTCTGGTGAACTGGAACGACGACCGCGACCGACTAGCGTCGGTGTCATCGAGGCCACCGAGGATCTCAACGGTGACAACGAGGTCCGACGGACAAAGAGCATCTTATTGCTCGGTTCGCGGTCAAAGTCGAACATGTCACTCGGCACGAAGCGCGTGCAGATTCATGCGGACGTGAATGGGGATTCGGATGTCGGCGGGAATGGGGTTAGTGTTGGGGCGCCGTCAGCTTCCACGGCGGCAGAGGCTTCAATTTTGGCGCCGGCACCAGCGTCGACGTCTTTGCGCAAACAGAAACGCAAGTCGAGCAGCGCCCTTGGTCTCGGTCTCGGTCTGGGTCGCCCCACTGCTTTTTCCTCTGGCTCATATCCCCGGGTTCCTTCCCTTCCCATACCCATGCCGACAGCGAACTCTCGTCGCAAGGAGGTCGTCGTGTTCCCTCTCGAACGACGGCATTCTGCGCCGTTATTATCGAGTCTCGAATCAAGGAGGTCAGCGGACTGGACGCTCTCGCTCCCGTTCTCCACGGACGTGCCTGGGAACAAGATCTTGTTATCGTCATCGTCTGAGCCGCAGCTCAAGAGTTTGGAAAAGGAGGAAGAGGATTGGACGTTGTGTATGCCGCTCAAGTTGCGTACAGTTGATGTCCCCGTCCACAAGTTGTGCGATGGTGAGGAGCGTGTGAGCGTGGACACGGCCGAGGCGGTGACGGAGGAGGAAGACTCGGAGGAGAGGACTGCGATGCAGCTGCCAACGCCGAGTCCGTCGCCGACATGCTCTACGCCGCGCTCGGGTATGGTTCTGTTGGACCCTGCGGAGGAGGAGGAGCAGGATAACGAAGAAGAGGAGGAGGAGGAGGAGGAGGAAACAGAGGAGAGGAAGAGTGTGTGCTCTGTCGTCGATCCCGAGGACAGGCCAGCGAGCGCTCTCGGTCCGCACGTTGGCGGATTGGACTTGGCTGGCGGGCGTGGGAAACGCGCGTCTGGGTGGCACGTGTACGGTTGGTTCGACGAGGTGAATGTGGATGAGGATGTCGCAGGCCCCGTCGTCGCCGCGGTTCCAGAGAGCAGGTTCATCAAGAGCCACATTTCGGCATTTCGGACGAACGTTTCGAGTTCGGGGAGTATCGTGTCCAGTGCGACGTCAACGTTGGACACTGTGTTTTATAGCGCACGGTCGAGTTGGCTCGTCAATTGATCTCCTGCCGCTTCCCGTCCTCCCTTCACGCTCTCTAGGTTCTAATCCACTCACTCGTCGTCTCTCCCTTTCGCGTGACGTATTTGACTCGCAATGTACTCAATGTACTCGATGGACCCTCTCCACTCCCTCCCCCTCACCTCGGCTACTAAAATGTTTATGATCAGGTCTTTAAAACAGAGCCTTGCGTGGCTCACGGACGAGTTTTTGGTTTAGAGAAGTTGACTCTTTTCAAATACGATATACATACACATAAACGGTATTCACTTATGCCACCCCTTCCTTCCTTTTACCTGTACTTCTGCGTCCGCTCCCCTGCCCCCTGCCACTGCCATTGTTGGACCCGCTCCTCGACTGCGCCCTGCGCCTTCCCTTGCTTTCACTTTCATGTGATGCAGACGGTCGGTTTGGGGGTGTGAATAGATCGAGTCACTGCTACGTATGTATGCCCCCGTTATATTCCTATCAGATCAATATCATATCATTCATTATGCTCCCCTTGTCCGTTTCTTTGCGGGGTGAATTGTTTTTTTCTCTCACTCCAATGCTCCTTCGTGTGTACTTGCCTCTTGTTCCGACGATTTTCGCTGTTTTGTCCGCCCGTCCCTTATGGACTGTAGTAATAGCTCCAGAGTAACAGTTGCATTATCAGATAGTAGTTAACTTACTAGCATCAGATGAGTGCTGTGAGACGTATAGATCGAAGAAGCGACCGATCGATCAGTTGATCACTCGATCAGTGGAATGTTCATACCATAATTATGTGCCTGAATGCGATATGAAATCGCGCCGTGTTTCGTGTGCTGTGCGTGAGGGACCCCCTGACCGCAACTTTGAGTTGACGAGACGTCGACGTGAGCTGCCACATATCTTGGCAACATCCTCCCTACTCGTACCTATGTACTGATAAGGCATCCTGCTGTGTTCATAGGCAGAATGACAACATCAATACATTAGGCCTCCATTCCAGGTCCTGCAGGGAGGTGTCGTGCCTTGTGGCATGCACGAACGCCCTTGTAACACCGCATATATGCAACCGTTCCGTCGGAATGGTGGACCTGGAGGCAAAGGCGATTTGATGAATGCATTGCCACTGTTTCGAAGGCCTTGGAGGAAGTGTGAGATGGCCATCCTGGAGATGTCGGATAGTCCACAGGTGCACGACGGCTTTAGGAACAGCGACTCGAAGGTATTCGTGCATAGAGTCCAGTGACTGGTCTGTCAGACTGTCATTCCACGATATGATCGATCTAAACGCATGACCAGGATCGAGAGGCGGGACGTCTGTTGAAGGCGTATCAGTATCCAAGCACATAGTATAGCAATGTACCGACGGGCGTTCAGGACGACCATCTCGGAGTCACTGACAGAAAACAATTATCAAGGCGGCTCGGGACAAAAGAACCTTGGAGAAGGCGATTTGATGGATGTATTGCCACTGTATCGAAGGCCTTGTAGGAAGTGTGAGATGGCCATCCTGGATATATCGGATGGTCCACAGGTGCACGACGGCTTTAGGAACAGTGACTCGAAGGTATTCGTGCATAGGGTCCAGTGACTGGTCTGTCAGACTGACATCCCACGCCTGATATGATCGATCTAAACGCATGACCAGGATCGAGAGAGGCGGGACGTCTGTTGGAGGCGTATCAGTATCCAAGCACATAGTATAGTAATGTGTCAACGGGCGTCCAGGACGACCATCTCGGAGTCACTGACAGAAAACAATTATCAAGGCGGCTCGGGACAGGAGGGAGAACTAGGTTTGCTGACATAACCAACATTTGTTGTCGCCGCCCTGAGTCTCAGCACCGCTAATTGTAGTTGTCACTGGCAATTGCATCATCGCCAGGCCCCACACTTATGCATGGCTCATCAAGACTCTAATTGGTCCTCTCCAGGACGGTCTAGGCTATGGTGAGGCCATGCTGCCACGTTTAAAACTCACGCTCGCCCAAAAGGCATGCCAAGCGTGCCCCATGATTCGAACATACACAGGGATGATGCCAATTGCACGTGGAGTCAGCCGTTCACAGGCTCACAGCCGATGCGTGTTTGCAACATGATATACACTAATCCGCCATTCTCGCATGTAGGCCGTCGGGTAGACCACGTTTCCTGACCCAGCTCTATCATAATTACGATTCGTCGAATGACGATGTGAATACCCCGCCAGCGGCGCTCCCGAGTCTGACCAGAAGTCAGCAAACAAGAAAAGCATCACTGATATTTTATCGCGAGGTCGGGCGAGACTTTTGTCCCGCGTTGGACTGAGGCACTGATCTGCGGGCTCAACCTTGCTTTTGCTTTTGCTTTTGGAACGGATGATTGATCGTGCCTGTTTGGTGGATTGATCGAATGCACAATGTAAAAATACCTACATGCAATGATAGCTGTCACGATGGTGCTGTGTAGCGATTTCGTTCGCCAGTCAATCCGATGATATCCCCGCCCGTGTTGCCGCAGATCACAAGCAACGTTGCACGAGCTGGCAGATCATAATAATGAAAAATAGTAGGCTGTAGCGTCCCTGTCCTCCTCTCGTCCCCTTGATTTTGACGTCGCAACGAACAACCTCCCTGACTCAGGGCTTGGACAGCGTTGAAATATAAACATTTTTAGGAGTTTTGACAACGCTCGGGCTATCCTACCATCTTTCCTATCAAGCCAGTCCTGCGACTCAGAACTATCTCCAGAAGGAAGGTGTCTGGAAATGCCATCGGGTGAGATAATGAATTGAGAAACAGCCTTCAGCGGGAGTTCCACCCTTCGGATGCACTGGCAGCCATCCACCGGTCCTAACTGACTCCTAAGAAAACACTGCCGCAGTACGTCCACTGATAGTGACGCTGTCACATCTATTCACAACAACGGTCTCCTGATAGTAGGGGAATGGAGCAACACACCAACAGTACTTTGTGACTCACGTTGCTCAGAGTTGCAAGCCTGATCGCTCGGGATCTAGATAATTTAATGCTTTCGGGTCTGGTAGTTGTCCAGTGACCGGACAAATGGTGGGATGGGGTGAGCGCGATCAACACGGAGCGCTCTGTGGGGTTCAAGAATTGTCACCACTTAGTCAAGCGGTACCCTAGAATTAGGACGTGAGTCCGTATGGAGAGTAGGCGTAAGTTCAAGGTCCCATGACCGAGAACCTTCTCCTTGCCGTAGTGCCTTTCTCTCTCTCTCTCTCTCCCAAAAAAGGTCTTCCGACGGCGGACCGACGCCATGCTTACTCAAGTCTGTGCTATTTTTGAACCGATTGGTTATGTAATGAATTTCATTGCATCCGTACTTTGTAACCCATATTGACGGAGCAGTTTTGTATCCGGGACACGGCACCTTCAACGAATCCTTTCCGAAAAGGCTTCACATGTCATGTTCATGACCGTCTCGCACCGGTTTCGGGTTACCTCACTTGCGACCGGGATCAAATACAATGAGCGGTGCAACGCCTGCTTGTCCGATTCAAGGCTCAGCCCAAATGGTTTACTTTACATAAATACCAACCAAAATCATGCCGTGATTAAAGAATCACGCCCGAGTCTAGCTCGCTTCCACGATGATCAATCCAATCGTCTCTTCCGTGTCTTTGCTCCTCGCTGCCATCGCTGCCGCGTACTTTGTCGACCAGCGTCGTCGGCAACAACAAAAATATGCACTTCTTCCTCCTGGACCCCCTGATTCCCCGCATGGGCGCCAGTGCGTATTCCCTATACCTTTTCCTCGTGAATGGTGCGCACAGAAATTGATCATGGATGCGGTGACCCTTTCCAGCCCACCTCAATTGATTCAGTCATGGATCGAACAATACGGTCCAATCATTTCCCTCAAACAGGGTGGCCATGTTCTTGTCATCATCGGCCGCCATAATGTGAGGCTTGCCCGCGCGTTACTCGTGGATTTGCCTTTTCTGACTGCCGTTAATACGATGTCATGTTTTATCTCCGTCATCTTCATGACACCCTCAGGAGGCGATACAGCTCTTGGAAAAACAAGGCTCGTTCTTTGCGGACCGCCCGCATTCGGTGGCGGGAAGCGACATACTCGGTCGGGGCATGCGGTTCATGCTGCTTAGCACCTGCGATCGATTGCGACGGTGGCGAAAGTGAGATTCTCGGCGCCGCCTTACTTCTTTCGTATGACACTGATCGGCATCGTCCTGAAAACTTAGGGCTGCGCACGCTCATTTTCAACCCAAGGCGACGCCGGCGTATGACGTTGAACAAGCGGCGTTTGCTAAGAACATGGTGATCGATCTGTTGGACGACCCAGAGGGGCACGCGACGCACGTCAAACGGTGAGCTGGTCTCTACGCCAGACCAAAGAGCCCTTTTTGATTCTCCTTTTTCTTATCCAGTTTCACGGGTTCTGTCACGCTGCGCGTCATTTATGGAAAGACAACGCCCGTTTCGCTGACGGAGGATCCGCTCATGCTCCACCTCAAACGCATGATTCCAATTGTGCATCAAGCTCTCATCCCAGGCGCTTACCTAGTGGATCATTTCCCGTTTTTGCAATATTTACCATGGTACGGCCGACAACTGAGGAAATGGGGACAAGAAGAGTATAACATGTTGACGTGGTACATGTCTCAGTATAAATCACAGATGGTGAGTATCCCTAATCTCGGGGCGACGCAAGAACGCTGGAGTTGACGCACCAATGATACGTAGTCGACAGAGAGCGGGTCGCACTCAGTGGCAAAGGAGATCGTTATGCAAACGGTCGCCGAGGGGAAGTTCGGCGAAGTGGAAAAGGCATACTTTTTGGGATCGTTGACCGGTGCTGCGTTTGACACGGTACGCGTACCATCCATGCGTCTTGACCAATGGTTTCTTTCTCTTGCTTATTTCTATTTCTTGGATGTACAGACACAAGTGGCGATCTCGGCCATCATGATGGCCGCTGCGTGCTTCCCGGACGCACAAGCAATCGTTCAGGCTCAGTTGGATTCAGTCGTCGGTAGAGACGCGCGTGAGTACCTTTGACGTTCGTCATATGCGAGTCTTGATGACGAACGAAACAATCATTTGAACAGCACCTACGTTTGCAGATTGGTCGTCGCTCACTGAGCTGCAGGCTTTCATTCTTGAGGTCCTCCGATGGAGACCTGTCAATCCGTTTGGTCAGCTCTTTGTTTGTTATGCTTGACCATTCATACCGAACGTGATGTACGTTTTCCACAAATACAGGTGCACCTCGTCGGGCTTCCAAAGACGTCTATTGGGTACGTCCACCCTTCTATTCGTTTCACCCATAATCCTGACAACGTGCCTTCAGAATGGTTACTGTATTCCTGCCGGGGCAACTGTGTTCGGAAACCACTGGTATGTCAAACCCGGAACGAAATAGCAGTGATGTGATTACTTAAACAATGAAACCACCTCACAGGTCCATCGGGCGCGACCCCGACGTGTTCCCTGCACCCGAAAAATTCAACCCGAAGCGGTGGATAGGACCTGACGGTAGCATCAACAACGATCTCAAAGCTTATTCTTTCGGATTCGGACGGCGCACATGTGTCGGATCGAACCTTGCTCTCCGGCAAGTCCAATTGATATTCTTCCTTTATTGACCCTCGTGGCTCACCTCTATGGATCCTGTTTTCAGGTCGCTCTATATCGCCGCGGCAACCGTATTTTGGGCGTTCAAGATCACCGAAGACCCCAAACGACCGATCGACGACATGGGGTTTGCGCCTGGGATCGTCATGCACCTGAAACCGTTTAGTCTTTTGTTTGAGCCGAGGATGGACGTGACGCATTTGCGTGATGTCATGGGATCTGGGAAGGCGGAATGAGAATGAGATAGCAACGTCTACTATATGATGATGGATGTCGCAAGTGTGAAATGGTTATTATAGCTGTAAAGAATTTTTTTGGCACCGATATGCGTATATGAGACGAGCGTTTGTTATGGATTCTGTAGTGTGAGACAACTTTGCGGTTCGGATGTGGAGGGCCAGAAAGAAGGATCCAGAGTGTGTCGTCCCGTAGGAAATAGCAACCCTCGCTTCATGACATCCACTCACTTGTGTATGTCATCCAAATCGTCAATACTGGTATTGCTCGATAACCGTTTGAGAGATTGCTCCACCTGGTGGCGAGGGACAACTGTCAAGTGTAAGGACAAATCAGAGATCAGAGATCCCTAGCCATGTGAATGCCGCCGCCGTATGCTTCCTACAGTTCGAGCCGGGTGAGTGCAGTAGCGCACCGTGGAAATGTGAATGATAGCGACGGCCTCTCTATAATCTTCACCTGAAACTTCGCCTGAAGAGGAGTGGAAGTAACGGGGGTCGGAGAATGTTGTGGCTGCGATTGCCTCCGAGGACTATCTGATACGATCGACCTAGTGAAGCAGGTTCTTCACCCTCGAGCTTGTCTGACGCGATTCGTGCCTGCCTCGTGCCAGCCCACATGACGTTGGGCTTAGACTGCATGGGTAATCAGACTGCTCGTCCGTTCCGCCACCCGTGTTGACAGCGTTCATCAGAGTGTGCAAGCCTGTCAGCTTGGTAGCTTGGCACCCATGACATCGACGAGACACCACTCAAACGACACGCGAGAGACCAAGTATCGACCAAGTTCGAGCGCGACGCTGCTGCCGAGCGAACGAGGACGACGGCGTGTAGGCGGACGAAAAAAAATGACGAAGACGACGAGGTAATTTTTAATGCAGGCAATGGAGCGGACAGAGCGCATTGCCCCGAGAGCAACAGCGTGCAGTGGAAACGCGCAGATGCTCGACAGCAGACTTGGAATGCCCTTCGTAAGTAGGACGCATGAGCAGAGACTCGAATCAAATGAATTAAATGGTGCACGGGCGTCGGTGGGCTGGTCAACCAGTTCAGGAGCTAGATACTAATTGTTCAGTACAGCAATTTTGCACTCGAACGGAGTAACCCACATTCGGTACGATCCTTGTCTTTCCTCCTGTCTTTCTCCTTGGAGTCCTTCCTTCCGCGTGCAATACTACATTTCTGGTTTTCATCCACCTTGGCCAAACTCTCCTTCTCTTCCCTCCGTTCTCCCCTTTCCTGCTTTGAAAACGACGGACCATTCGTCACCTCTCCCAACGTTCCCCATCGCACACCATCCAACGCCATGCGCGACATCGATCCACGTAAATCCCAAATCCATTCCCTCCGTTGCTATGCGCCTCCGACCGATTAAATCCGAAAGATCCTGTTCCCATGCTTTCACCGACGACCGGAGGAGACTGAGCTTCGACTTCTTGAGAACGAAATGTATTTGGGATGCATTGGAGGTGATGGGCCGTGGCGCAGCTTGGCAAGGAGTGGTGTGGCGGGAATGGTCGGGAAAGTGAATGGTCGGAATTATTTTATAGGCGCAGCGGCGGCAGGGGCCAGGACGTTGGCTAAACTATTGACAACGATGGGTAAGACCAGGCTCAAACCCCTCGCCGGAGCCGCTTACTGCAACATCGCATCGCTGCCGGAGAGGACGAGGACGGGCGTCGGGTGCATGAGGTGGTGCGAGTGTGAGATACACGAGAATGCATGTGTTTTCGTGCACGTTTGTGCGCTCGCATGCATTTGCAACGCAACTTCGCCGTCGTGTGACGGCGGGCGGGGCATGCGTACTGGCACGCCCGCACCGTCGTGTGGAGGCGCATGAGGGAAAGCCGGGGGAGGGGAAACGGGAACGGGAAAGTGCGAGGACGAGCGGGACATCGTGAAACGCGTTCACGTTCATGTCATGGACGCGCGGGTGGTCGGAGGAAGTGGGACATTACATAATGTATCAAAATCAGGAAGGCGTTGAGTTCAGCCTCGGGTTATATAGACATTCTACAAAGTCGAGAACATGCTCATTATATTTGTCCTTTACTTATCGTTTTTCACCCTGGATCCATTTTTCCGCCATATAAGCTTGGTAGCTTCACGAACGTAAATGCTACACATGAGGCTCACGCCCGAGAAGTGAGTCTCACCATGCTCCGGATGCTAACATTCGGAACATAAACGCATGGCAGCCTGAATATACTTCAAGATTTCGCGCGGGTCTGGATGACTGAGTATGCGTACCTCGCAGCAACTGTAAGATATTTATTTTATATTTTATATTCGTGGTTCACGTTTAGAGTACTAGCATCCAGTTCTATCTTGATTCTTGAACATGATCGCTGACGCCGTTGTGTGTACAGCGTTACAACAGTCGTATGTACTCATACCTGCTGTGTTTTGACAGGACGGCGATCAGTACAGGCACGCTGAGAGAAATTCTGGAAGCATCACGTACTGCACGTCGTGATCTCATCAGATGCTGTCCAACGGGGATCCAGGAGCTAATGATACAATGTTAAACTCGACAAAAATGGAAAGGTACTGTTTTATTACTGACATATCCTAATTTCCGTTACAGGCCATCCGATCAATTCGCGCATGGCCTATGATGGAGTGGTAACGTGACTTGTATCAATGAGGACGATAAAGACTTTCTCCCCATCACCCCCAGAAAAGATGGGAATGAAACAAGGCAGTGCATGGCAGGGTCGAGAAAAAAAGAGTAGCCCGATATGTAACAGTATTCAGAAACTTTCTACATGACTAACAATCACTGCCTCATTGATCGACGTTTTACACGGTCGCTAAATTGTAGGTACGCTCTCTCGTCCTCTCTGGCGAGCGAGGTCGAGGTCGAGCCCGAGAGCGATAGCAACGGATGTGGGATGTATCCGCGGCTGCCATCGAGCAGCGCGTATCCCTGGTGTGCATTGCTAACCGCAATCTCGGTTAGAGACGTAAGCTCCTCCTCGAGCCGCTTCCAGATCGTGGCCCACTTGCGGAGGGGGGACGTCATGCTGCGCGAGTAGCTCGGGCACGAGCGAATCTCCAGACGGTGCAAGCTGCCCTTGTGGCGCACGATGAATTCCTCGATGCCCTCAGCAGAGGGAATAGGGTCGAAGATGATGTTCTCGAGCACCAGGCACTCAAGCGCGGGGTAATACAACCCCCCAAGCTGGGTGTTGAGGCTGTGGTACAGGCCCTGCGGGCTCCGCAGGATGAGCGACCTCAGGTTGGCGTTTGATAGCGGCAGGAGTGAACTGAGCGAGCCGTTGAGCGTCTTCATCAGCAAACATGCAAAAAATCTGAATTCACTTATCTTTCTGAAATGGACTGAAATGTCTTGACTCATATTCATGATCTGAAATCTGATAAATCTTCTGAAATAAGGCATTTCAGATCACATCCAGACAATGAGTTGCTCAACTGCTCAGTGAGTCAGTTGTACAGACTGCTCAGACAAATTCCAGACCATTAGTTGTGCAGTCTCTAAGATACTCATGATCACAGATGGTTTATAGACTGCTCAGACAAATTTAAGACCCTTAATTGTGCAGTCTCTAAGATAGTCATTATTGCAGATTGTTTAGAAGACATTCAGATCACCAGTTGATTGGAGAATCAGATGTTAGACTTCTCAGATAAACTTCAGGCAATTAATTACTCAGTTACCCAGATGTTCATTAATACAGACTACTCAGAAAAAATTCAGACAGCTTGGTCATACCGTTTGTCAGAATATAAACTACTCAGACAGCATTTAAATCATTAGCTCAGACAAACAGGTCACTGTATCAGATGCCAAGATAGCTCAGAGTGGTTCTTCCATCAGGTTTTACATTATTTAATATTGTATTCACATTTGATGAAGCATTTGGACTATGTTTAGATAAATATTGATGCAGCTGTTGACATTGTGCCAGCACTGGCCAGTTTTTCCCAGACAGTTACAGGCACCCCAGCCAACCCAGACGAGAGAGCATAGACAAAGTACAGTATTACATTGTGATTTGTTTTCGTTTCCAGTGCGTTTGCTCACTCAATAGTACTATAGAAAATTAAATAATTCAGTAAACTACATAATAGTACATGGGATATGTACACATTTTATTATTACTGATCCGGAAGTCACATCCCCGTCCCCATCGAGTCATTGTCGCATCATGGTGCACCGTCAAGGGAGTCATTGCATTGTGCATTGTGGTATCATGTCCCCCCCGTCCTTTTTGCATCGTGATTTGTTCATGGCAGCACAATGGCAGCACAACGGCTGCCACGTGTTGTTGTTGTTGTTGTTGTCCTGTTGTCTTGTGGTGAGTGCACATAGGTCCTGCATGTCCGACACATGGTGCTGGGAGGGAACGGGGCAGCTTTCATCATCACCGTCACCATGTCGTCGTGTCATTATGCCGAGAGGGCATGCACTGGCGTCGTATCATATCAACATCATCATTGTCAGGTCCCACGGGGTTACCCCGTCGGGTTGCATTTGTCACCGCCATCACGTCGTCATGGCATGGTGGTGGCAGCACGCCGTGTCATCGTGCCTTCATGTCGATGGGGCACGCGCTGGTCAAGGTCTGGGGCAGGGTGGGTCCCAGTGATGCCTCATTGTTCGATGTTGGTGTCATGTCATTTCGACATCATTGTGGTCAGGCCCCACGTTCGTGGTCGGCAAGGGAGAGCGAGACGAGAGGTAAGAACGTACCCGGCATCCAGCCTCTCCATCGTCGTTGTATTTGTCGTGTTTCTTGCCTCCGCCGTTATCGGCGTGTTTTTTTCCGTTGAGTCGCGTTCAACCTGGTCGTTGTCCGTGGACATCTGTGGCGAGCTTAGTTAGTGGGCAAGGGAGAGCGAGACGAAGAACGTACATCGTCCTCGTATTTACCCTGTACATGGTTCTCCTTTTTTCCTATTCGTCGTTGCCTGCGCCGTTATCGGTGAGCGATTTGCCGTCGTCTTGTTCGACGTGGTCGTGACGTCCGTGGACGAAATCTGTGGCGAGATTAGTTAGTGAGCAAGGGACAGCGGGACGGAGAGCTAAGAACGTACTTGTACATTGTCCTCGTTGTTACCCTGTACATCGTTCTCTTTTTTTCCTATTCGTCGTTGCCTGCGCCGTTATCGGTGTGCTATTTGCCGTCGTCTGGTTCGACGTCGTCGTCGTCCGTGGACGAGATCTGTGGCGAGATTAGTTGATGAGCAAGGGAGAGCGGGACGGAGAGCTAGGAACGTACATGTACATTATCCTCGTTTTTACTCTGTACAGCGTTCTCCTTTTTTTCTATTCGTCGTTGCCTGCGCCGTTATCGGTGTGCTATTTGCCGTCGTCTTGTTCGACGTGGTCGTCGTCCGTGGACGAGATCTGTGGCGAGCTGAGTTAGTGGGCAAGGGCGAGCGAGACGGAGAAGAACGTACATCGTCCTCGTATTTACCCTGCACATCGTTCTCCTTTTTTCCTATTCGTCGTTGCCTGCGCCGTTATCGGTGAGCTATTTGCCGTCGTCTTGTTCGACGTCGTCGTCGTCGGTGTGTTATTTGCCGTCGTCGTCCGTGGACGAGATCTGCGGCGAGATTAGTTAGTGAGCAAGGGACAGCGGGACGGAGAGCTAAGAACGTACATGTACATTGTCCTCGTTTTTACCCTTTACACCGTTCTCCTTTTGTCCTATTCGTCGTTGCCTGCGCCGTTATCGGTGTGCTATTTGCCGTCGTCTTGTTCGACGTGGTCGTCGTCCGTGGACAAGATCTGTGGCGAGATTAGTTAGTAATCAAGGGAGAGCGCGACGGAGAGTAGGAACGTACTTGTACATTATCCTCGTTGTTACCCTGTACATCGTTCTCCTTTTTTCCTATTCGTCGTTGCCTGCGCCGTTATCGGTGTGCTATTTGCCGTCGTCTGGTTCGACGTAGTCGTCGTCCGTGGACGAGATCTGTGACGAGCTGAGTTAGTGGGCAAGGGAGAGCGAGACGGAGAAGAACGTACATCGTCCTCGTATTTACCCTGTACATCGTTCTCCTTTTTTTCCTATTCGTCGTTGCCTGCGCCGGTATCGGTGTGCTATTTGCCGTCGTCTTGTTCGACGTGGTCGTCGTCCGTGGACAAGATCTGTGGCGAGATTAGTTAGTAAGCAAGGGAGAGCGAAACGGAGAGCTAGGAACGTACATGTACATTGTCCTCGTTTTTACCCTTTACATTGTTCTCCTTTTTTCGTATTCGTCGTTGCCTGCGCCGTTATCGGTGAGCTATTTGCCGTCGTCTTGTTCGACGTGGTCGTCGTCCGTGGACGAGATCTGTGGCGAGCTGAGTTAGTGGGCAAGGGAGAGCGAGACGGAGAAGAACGTACATTGTCCTCGTATTTACCCTG
>JBBPPY010000399.1:0-23456 GCA_038092195.1 Leccinum barrowsii
TCGTGCCGCCCACCGGAACGGCCGAGCGTGGACCCCCGATATCCCACACGGTGAATGTGATCTGCGAGCTCAACGGGAGATCGCAGTATCTTATCGGGAGCGATATCCATTCGTTCCAGCTGTACCGGTGAAAAGAGAGAGAGAGCGAGCGAGATAAGCGGACGAGAGGATCGCAAGAGGAAGGGAAGCACACACGTGTAGTTGGTCTTGAACGCCTTGAAGGACGTCCTGAATGGAATGGTCAGAGGTTTATTGTCAGCTACCAGCTGACAGGTGACATAGAGATCTGAGAGCGACCTGTAAGAATATCAGACCTGCCGCAGGGAGGGACACGGTGGAGAGGCTTACGAAGATTGAGCACCATGAAACCTCAGTTCTGGACTCTCTAGCACTTCCGAGACTGATTTCCTTGGTCTCGTTCCTTCGAGTTGTGAGCTGAATCGAGGAATAGTTGGGCATAAGTTGCGAATGCCAGATAGAGTCCATTGCTTACATTCGGAAGGTCAGCGGTAGCTTTAGGTCAGACAGCTTCGCAAACGTGAAGTCGTCGCGATTGTCCTTGTCCATGGCTGTTCTTCAGTGGTTCAGCAGCTGGGGAATCCGGGATTACAATGATAGACACGGTGGCAGAGTCAACAGCACTGAATGTTTCGCAACGACGGCAGTATACGACTCATTTGGAACTTGGAAATACGTCCCGAATTGGGATAGTCACTTCAATCCATCCCCTTCCAAATGATAGTGTACATGAAATGATGCAATTAACCCAAGACAACTCGACTGCACCAATGGTGCTTTTGGCTCCGAGTACACAGCAACTGTACTACGCTCAAAGGGTACTAGAAACAACAACCCAGGTCCCAAATCGGTATCACGTCATGATATATTGCTGAACATCATCTATTCAGCCTTGTAGTCGGGGCGCAGGGAACGGACGACTTTGCCTAGAGTTCAACAATTAAGCAACAGCATCGGTAGCACTGCGTGAATGGTCTTACCAGCTCTCCAGATCTCCTGGTCGTCAATTTCCTTGAGTTCCTTGGCAAGGTCCTGGCGGTATGTCGAACGGCCGTTGAACTCCAGAGCATTACGAGTCTCAGTGCCATTCTTGACACTCTCGTAAAGCTGCTCGAAAACAGGGCGGTTGGTCTTTTCGAAGATGGGAGCCCAATCAAGTGCTCCACGACGGGCTGTGGTAGAGCAATAGTTGTACATGTGATCCATACTGCGTGTAGCGTTGGCACAAGGTTGCAAGATAAATTGAGAATACTCACCCTTTCTCACCGATCAACGGGTAGAGAGACTGCAGAGCTTCCTCGACGGTCTCGTTGAATGCCTCCGAAGGTGAGTGGCCGTTGGCACGGAGAACCTTGTATTGAGCACAGAACAAGCCCTCTTTTTGTCCTTGAGATAGAGTCCCCCATGATGTAAACATATAAACTTACGAATTGCACCCATAAGCTGCCAAAAGTAGTGAGTACACTAGATGGAAAGTACGAAGATGAAGACATACCACGCCTCGTTCACCGAACAAGTCAGAGTAAACCTCCTTCTGGAAGGTGGTCTCATATAGATAGCCGGAACCGATGGCGACACCAAGAGCAACAGCCTTCTCCTTTGCCTTGCCCGTAACGTCTTGGAAGACGGCAATGCTAGAGTTGATACCCCTGCCCTCCTTGAAAAGAGTACGGACAGTTCGACCCGAACCCTTGGGAGCAACAAGGATAACGTCGACATCCGTGGGAGGGACGATGTGGGTATCTTCCTTGTAGACGACGGAGAAACCATGCGAGAAATAAAGAGTCTTTCCCTTTGTGATGAGAGGTGAGAGGGCTGGCCAAGTCTGCGATTGGGCAGCGTCGGACAGAAGGTTCATGATGATGATGCCGCGGTTGATGGCTTCCTCGATGGGGAAGAGTGTTTCTCCTGGAACCTATCGAAAACAGGTGAAACAGAGGGCGCAAGCGTGTAAGGAAAGGGCTGACCCAACCGTCCTCCATGGCCTGTCTCCAGCTCTCGCCGTCCTTGCGAACACCGACAATGACATTGAGGCCGTTGTCACGAGCGTTGAGACCCTGGCCATGACCTTGGGAGCCGTAACCGATGATGGCGAGGGTGTCATTTTTGAAGTAGTCGTGCAACTTGGCGAGGGGCCAGTCGGAGCGTTCGTAGACCACCTCGTCGGTGCCCGCAAAGCTGAGGGTCTTCATACCGCGCGCAGGGAGTGTCTTTGTACGGAGAGTGAGTCACTATGACGCGATTTTTTTTTTGGGCGATCGACGGAGAAAACTTGCCTTGGGTGCGGGAGAAGGGAGGGGGGAGCGGGCGAGGAGGGAGAAGGACGCTGCGGGGAGGGCAGCGGGCGAGCGAGGTGCCCGACGAGCGAGGGCGCGAAGGGCGCGCGAGGAGAGACGAGGGATAGAAGCCATGATAGTTTGATGTTTGCAAGTTGACAAGTCGCGTCTTTTTCTACTTTTTTTTTCACTCGGCCGACATGACAAGCGGAGTCCGATTTCGACCGATTGATTTACATACAACAGGAACTTACTCTTCCTTCCCCTGACCGTACACAATCTTGTCTACAAAAACTCGCCTTCCCTGCGCGCTCAGCACCGCACCCCGCACCACCGTGCTCAACAGTTCAAACATTCCAACACGCTCCTGGTATGCCTTGTACGCGACAGGGTACTTGGCCACTGAAATCGACTCGGTGAACCTAGTCGACCCCGCAAACAATGCACAGAGCGACAGGCTCGGAAGAAGCGGTGCCAGCGCTCTCAGCGACGTCGGCCACTCTTGTCCCCACGGGCTATCCGCACACACGAGCGGGATCAAATTAATGATCACCTGTCTAACCGTCAGTCGATTGCGTATCGTCCACTCGCGACACGACCTACCCAGAAGCTCTGTTCACAGAAAAAGTTGGGGTGTCTAGACCACGCCCACAGTCCCCGTGTCGCAAATCCCCTCTCTGCATCCTGCTTCGTCCAGGTGATACGCGCTCCAAACCACTCATTCGGGTTTAGTTTACCCGAGCGCTTGAACGATTGGTATGAGTACTGTTGATTATCCGCGATGAATTCAGTCAAAATGACGAGGAATCCAAGTGAACCAAGGAGGTAATCGGAGACCCCTAAACTCGTGTGTGGCTGAGTAACCGCAATCTTGACCGGAAGAGCAATAGCAAGAAGGAGGATATTTTGGATCACCGCTGGACGCCACAATGAGCGTTGTAACCCCACCGCAGCAAGGAATTGAACATACCGATAAACGTGAGGTTGAATACCTGGAACAGCCAAGGTGGGATTTTACCACGAACGATCTGCCAGCGGTAGTCCTCCTCGTTGCTGATCCAAACGAGATGTCATGAGTCGCTCGACGATCCGGCGAGGAAGCACTTACAAATTAAAGAGTCCTCTCCGCCACGTGTTGTATGAGAGCCTGCAAGACATGAATGGGCTACACAGTTAAATAGTGATGGTCATGTACCTCAGCATCCAAGTAACCTGGATTGTTATGCATCAGATCTAGTTTTCCCCCGAATTATAGACAAACGTACGACCAAAGCGAGCATCAGCAATGCGCGGGGGCTAAAAGTGGTTCCGAAGGACTTGTATACCGTCTCTGGGACATAGGGAAGAGGATATACTAGGAGCTTGTGCGGCCAGAGGGGGAGGAGAGCATAATATGCGGTGTAAATGGCCGGGAGGAACGTCCAGATTCTGTCTACCTGGGAGACGTTGTTGGTGAGGATAGACATGACATACGAGGTCACTGTCGCTCCGATACATAACTGAACTGGCCAAATGAACACGTCCATGATGGTCGTAGTAAAGCTTAGAGAGGGGGTAGAAATACCTGAGTTTGAAAAAGTAATCAATCATCCCTCACGTGACACCATCACATCTTTCGTCATGTCTACCACGAGCGTGCTCTTCTCAACCTTCCCGCCTTTCCCCACACTCTCCCTCCGCGTATCATCAGAGACGCGCGTAGATGATCTCTACGATCTTCTCTCCGACCGCTACCCCGATTTGCCCGACTCCGACACCTTGAACATCACCCCTCACTGTGGTTCGCTCACCCCACACACTCGCGTCTCAGACCTCCATGACGACTCGTCGGACCTCGTCATTCTCCGTATCGTACCCCGTCTTCGCGGCGGAAAGGGTGGCTTTGGCTCACAGCTCCGCGCCGCCGGTGGTCGCATGAGCAGCCAGAAGACGAACAACAACGACTCGTGCAGGGATCTCAGCGGCCGTAGACTGAGCACCATCAAGACTGCTAAGCGGTGCGCACATTATCTCTTTTCGTTTGTTGATCCGTGCGTCTGACTTGCTCCCAGTCTCGTCGACTACATGGAGAGTGAAGATGACCGCAAGAAAGCCGCAGCAGAGGCCAAAAAAGCCAAGCTGGAAGCTCTCGAGAGAAAGATTGCCTCGGTATCCGGTGATCCCGAGTCATCCATCGGCAAGAAGCACCGCTTCGACGACACTGAATTCTTGGAGGAAAGTCAGGATATCATCGACAATGTTAAATCCGCTGTTTCTGCAGGTTTGTACATCTCCCGAGGAATGTCCAGTTCATCACTCAACGAACGTTTGTCAGGCTTGCTCAAGAAGAAGAAAAAGGCAAAGATCGACCACTCTTCTGCGCCCTTGGGTGAGTCGAAGGACAAGAAAGCGGGGGCTTCCTCGATGCATGCACCCGTTACGGTTGCGGCGGCAGCGTAGCGCATTCACCCGCCCGGTATCAGGATCCTGAAGCAACCAAATTTCTCTCGGATGTTTTCGAAACTCTAGAGGTCTCTCATATGCAGTAGTTGGGGAACTCGGATTGTATTTCAAGCCACGAGCTCACCAATTCAACGCCGATTGAGGTGGGAAAGAGGGATAAGATTCTTGAATACCACTCTCACTATCTTACTTGCGGCGGCCTGCCGATTGGAATTCTGCAACTACCATGTTTCTTCTGGAGGTACTGATAAAAAGTTACAATAAATTATGATGCCTAGTATGCGGGAGAACGGTGCAGATCGATTGTGGCTTCTTTTCTTTGCAGCGTTGGTGAATCCGAATCTACAAAATGAGCGGGGAAGACTACACACAACCAGCTGAAGGGCGACTTCCTACTATCTCCCGTAGGCAGGCCCTACGGTAACATGGGGTCGTTCCTATACTTACTAGCTAGTGAACACGTGTGATTCACAGTGTGAGCCGAATAAAAAAAAGCCAAGTCCGTCGACGCATCGTTCCCTTTGGCCCAAAAACCATCACAGGTAGCGCATTAACTCGGAGTCTTGGAGACCACAGCGCTATGCGGTTTGCTTCGAGTCTGCGAACCCGCACCCACCCACGCGCATACGCCCGTTGGTTCGCGACAGCTTCCTCCATCCCACAAACTATCATCGAAAAGGTCGTGCAAAAGTATGCAGTCGACCTTCCCAACGGAAAAGTAGTCAGGGCAGGGGACTATGTCATGATTCGACCAGAGCATATCATGACACACGATAACACCGGGCCAGTCATCACCAAGTACGCATACTATTCAATCCGTTTCCACGCATTCTAGAGTTTAATCGAACGGTAGGTTCAAATCTATAGGAGGCACCAAAATCATGAACCCCAAGCAGGCAGTTTTTACCCTTGATCATGATGTCCAAAACAAGTCCGAAAAAAACCTCGCGAAATACTTGACTATCGAGTCATTTGCTCGCCAGCATGGCGTCGATTTCTTCCCCGCTGGTCGGGGTATCGGTCATCAGATCATCGTCGAGGAGGGATATGCGTTTCCCTATACACTCACCGTCGCCAGCGACAGTCATAGCAACATGTATGGTGGTGTCGGCTGCGTCGGTACTCCGATCGTCCGCACAGACGCAGCGGCTCTCTGGGCAACCGGAAAGACATGGTGGCAGATCCCTCGTATGGTCAAGGTGGAACTCAGAGGTAAACTCGCTCCTGGTGTCAAGGGGAAGGACGTCATCGTGGCCCTCTGCGGCTCTTTCAATAAAGACGAGGTGCTCAACTCCGCGATCGAGTTCACGGGCGAAGGCGTCGCTTCCCTCTCGGTCGACGAACGTCTCACTATCGCGAACATGACGACGGAATGGGGTGCCCTCGTTGGCGTGTTCCCCGTGGATCACACTCTCCTCGAGTGGTATGAACAAGCACTCAAGAGGGCTGAACTCCATGCCTTCAGTTCAGGTACTTCCGGTATCCCTGCGCCCCCTGAACACCCTCGCATCAACCGGCGGCGTCTTGACGCGCTCAAAGCTACCCGCCTGACTTCGGATACCGGTGCTTCATACTCTTCTCACCTTGTCTTTGACCTTTCCACCCTGGTCCCGCACGTATCAGGCCCAAATAGTGTTAAAATATCCACACCACTCCCCAAGCTTGAAGAAGCTCGCATACCCATCCAGAAAGCGTACCTTGTTAGCTGCACCAATTCACGTGCCTCAGATATCGCAGACGCAGCAGCCGTCATGGACGGAAAGAGGGTTGCAGAAGGCGTCGAGTTCTATATTGCCGCAGCAAGTTCATTGGTCCAACAGGAGTCTGAACGACTCGGACATTGGGAGACGCTCATCGCCTCTGGCGCCAAAGTTCTTCCCGCTGGATGTGGCCCTTGCATCGGTCTCGGAACGGGTCTTCTTCAGGAAGGGGAAACTGGAATTAGTGCCACGAACAGGAACTACAAGGGTCGGATGGGTCACCCCAAAGCACAAGCATACCTAGCAAGCCCCGCGGTGGTCGCTGCCAGTGCCGTCAAAGGGTATATCTGCAGCCCCGACTCGCTTGACCCCACCAGTCTACCTCCGACTGGCGCACCTACGTTCTACGAGGCCCCTTCGGAGCCGCTCGGTGTTTCACCAGAAGCTGCGATACAGACGGCAGACGAACCTCTCTTCCCTGGCTTCCCATCCGTCTTCTCAGGTCGCCTCCTCTTTGCGCCTCAAGACAACTTGAACACGGACGCTCTCTATCCCGGAAAATATACCTACCAAGACGACATCACGCTCGAGGGGCAAGCTCGGGTCGTCATGGAGAATTACGATCCGACCTTTGCAGGCACAGTGGCATCACTACTAAAGGACCAGCAGCAGCTCTCGTCATCGACCGATGGTGATATCACGCGCCGCCAGGGCGTCATACTCGTCTCTGGGTACAACTTTGGCACGGGATCCTCCCGCGAGCAGGCCGCGACCGCGCTCAAGGCTGCAGGCGTCCCTGTCGTCGTTGCAGGTTCCTTTGGAGACATCTTCAAACGAAACGCTATCAACAACGGGCTCGTGTGTCTCGAGTGTCCGGAGCTCGTGAGAGATCTGACAGACGCGTATGCCATGGGTGGGACACGGGGTGCTGGGGGTAAAAAGGGCGAGCTTACCGTGAACGAAGGTCATGAGATACGGATCGACATGCGCGACGGGTGTGTCGTCGTCACAGGTCCCGGATACGAGAAACGGTACGCAGTACGCACGGTCGGTGCTAGCGTGCAAGAGCTCTGGGTGTATGGAGGGCTCGAGGGATATGTCAAGAAATCTATACGACAGCCGTGATGCAGATTCGATTCCTCGGCTCGTATTCAAAACATGTATTTAGGGAAAGGTCTGCTTATACACTGTACTGTAATGAAAAAAAAAAGATTCAACGATGATTGCCATCATGGGCCTGAAGCTTAATCGCACAATCCCGTCCCATGAATTCTCTCCCGACTTTTCGTTTGTTACAACCTGAAATACTGTACATGTGCTCTGCACCCAAGTAACAGGAACAACAAGTCATAAAAGATACGACAGGCAATGTGCCACATGTCAGAATCGAGGATAAGCAAGGTAATTAAACAAACATGCTCTACAAATGGTATACACCACTGCATGGTCCTTCTATGTCACGAATGAAGAAACACCAGGTTCACCATCTGTCTCTTCCTCCTCCTCCACCACCACCATAGCTGTCATGTCCACCGCCACCACCGCCACCACCGAATCGTGAACCTCCGCCTCCACCTCCGCCTCGTCCACGGCCACCACCACCACCACCATAGCGGCCTGCATGACCAGTTAGATATAAGTAATTGATTAGAAAAGACGAGGGTACATACTTCGACCACCCCCTCCGCTGTACATGGCCATTTCCTCCAACTGTGGGGGTACGTGGGCCTTTGCTTCTCTCAAGATATTGATGAGTTCACGAGCAGACTTGGAATTGTCGGTAGTGAAATACGTGTACGATGTACCCTTCATACCCGCTCGCTAGGAGTGCGTCAGTCATAGAAAAATGGATGTAAGATATGACCTACGCCTGTACGGCCGATTCGGTGGATATAGTCTTCACAGTTGTTCGGGAAATCATAGTTCTACAAACATGTTAGTGACACATTGAGGCCATGGGGGAAGTACCTACAAGGACGTAGCCAACATCCTTCACATCTTAGTGCAGATAATGTGGATATGGACGAAGCGGCAACGAAGGCGGCGACGCAAGATCGACGGAGAGCACATGAAGCACATACAACATCAATAAATAAAGAATGGAAAGGATAGATGCGCTTCTGCGGACAGGACACAGCAGCAGACCGTATCGCAGGTTGCTCCACAGGGATAGAAACATCATGGCCAGGAAAACAAGGACTGGAAACATTGTGGCAGCGGTCGAAGAAGAGTCACCGAAATCTAGTGTCCGAAACCTGCCATGTGTTCGTTCACGTTGTGGGCAAGCCCATTCGAAACCAACATGGATGGAGGTTGCCAACAGAGCGGACAGTAGACGAGTGGGAAACCTCTAATAGACAGCTTCGAAGCCAAGTTCCCGTTCCGAGGCCAATGTCCTGTGGGTGATAATCGCGAGCAGCAAGTTGGAGGTGAACCTCCGTTAGCAATTTACCCATGCTCACTAGAGGAGCAATCGAAATCACTGCCAAACCTTGCAGATTGCTCGCGCTCACACGCGCATAGTCCTCGTTGAAGCGCTTGGGAAAAAGAAAAGAAACGTACCTAGACCACGAGAGGCGACATCCGTGGCAATCAAAATAGGAGAACGACCAGCCTTGAACTCTCCAAGAACCCAATCACGCTCGCGCCTAAAGAAAAAATTAGTCTTATCAAGACCAATATAGCGAAGATGGCTCACTGTTCTTTGTCTCCATGGATTGCCAAAGCAGGCCAACCATCTTGCCTCAGATACTTTGTGATATCGTCAGCAACCCTTTTGGTCCCTACGAAGATGAGGACTTTGGCGTTTTCTGAGCTGATTTGATCCAAGTGCTTGATCAATTTTGCGCGTTTCTCGAAATCACTGCAGACTTCAACAATTTGTTGAATGTTGTGGTTGGCGGTCAACTCCATAGAGCCGATGTTGACTTGGATCATATCCTTCAGGAAGTCCTGCACAAATTATCTTATCAATGAACAAGTCGCTTGCTTAGAAAAGAAAACAAACATTGGCCAATTTTTGCACGTCTTTTGGCCACGTTGCGCTGAACATGAGTGTTTGACGATCTGGACGGATTTGAGAGACGATCTTCCTGATCTGAGGCTCGAACCCCATATCAAGCATGCGATCGGCCTCGTCCATCACAAGGTAAGTAATACGTCGAAGATTCGTCTTCTGTGTTTCCAACATATCGATAAGGCGACCAGGTGTTGCGATTACGATCTCAACCCCACGTTGCAAATCACGGATTTGGGGTCCTTTTGGGGCACCTCCGTAGATTGCAGTGTTGCGGATGCGCGAACTCGACCTGTCGAAGGTTTCATACGGAAAGAAGTGATGATTGGTATTGTATCGCTTACCCAAACTTTGTGCATTCTTGTTGAATTTGCACCGCGAGCTCACGAGTAGGAGCCAGAACAAGAGCAATAGGCCCATCGCCAGGTGCGAGCAAAGGTTGACTAGATGAATAAGCAAAGGTTGGCCACTCGATAATGTGCACTTACGCATTGATGTGGAGCATGGCTGGAAGAGCAAAAGAGATGGTCTTCCCGCTTCCGGTCTGTGCAATCGCAACGACATCTCTGCCGCTCAATGCCATTGGCCATGCTTGGCACTGAATTGGCGTGGGTGCAGCGAAGCCTTGTGCACGAATAGAGGCCATGATGTACTCCGGAAACCCGGCTTCGTCAAAGGCTCGCACGGGTCTTGGGACACCGCGTCCTTGAATCTTAACAAACATGATTGTCAGACTCTGCCTCAATACCTTGAGGTAGACACTTACCTTTATATCTTGGACTTTTCTGAACTCATCCACCTCTCGGTCAGTGAGAGTCGAAATCCGTTTGTCTTCAACGTAAAAGTTCTTCTCGAAACGTTCCAGCTTTTGCGAGGCCCAATCGATGGAGCGTAAACCGCCTCCTAGATTGCCCATTCGATCGTCGTGGCCTCCCCCCCAGTTGCCACCCCCACCTCCGTACCCTCCTCCACCATACCCGCCGCCTCCATGCCCGCCACCGTAACCATTACTGTAACCATTAGTGTGGCTCTACGGGTCCAAAATGTGAGTGGGACACTTTTATATGAATTTTGCCACCCACCATTGTTCGAATAATTCTGTAAAAATGACAAAAAGTAGGAATACAGATGAGTCGTGGTGCAAGCTGCGTCTGACAGAGCCACTCGAAAGAAAAAACAGACAAATATATACAAATATCTTATGTAAGTCTTATGTAATTCATTGCTACGCCAAAGTGTACTGCCCACAGCAACACTAGTAGGTACTGACAAACGGTCTGGGTATAAGGAGTGGAAGACGAAAACGAATGTGGGATTGTTAACATTTATACTACCTTTCCAGACGTGAAAAACCGGCGAAGGACATGCAAGCATTGAGTGATATACAAATTGAATGGCAATAAATGATCTCACATAACTGTGCATGGTTTGCGAAACCGGTGGGATTTCTTGCGCGAAGGATCATCAGGGTATCGTACAAGCATTTGCTTCACAAGGTCCTGAAAAACATCGGTAATGTGCCAGTTAAGCTTGGCAGATGTTTCATAGAAAGGGATGCCCCAGCGCGCCACCAGAGCCTGAATCGTGGTGCGAGAAACTTCCCGTTCGTCATCCAGGTCCAACTTAGTACCGACAACAACAATAGGAACGCTCTGAATAGGTTACGTTCAGTATCTCCATTAGGCTGATAACGTGAGAGAATTACTTACAATGTCACCCATTACACGATAGATCTGCTGGCGGAGATTATCCACTTCACGAAGGCTCGCTTCTTGAGTGAGACTTCGGAGATAGATAAGTAAAGAGAATAGAACAAAGAACAAAGATATCACACCTGAAAACCAAAACAAATCCCTGGCCAGACTGGAGTCGCAAGATATGAGTGAAGTGGTACTCGTGCTTCGATCATGAGATTATCTACCTTCATGTATAGTTCTTTAAGGGCGATAAATTGTTCGGCGCCTGCGGTATCCAACACTTCCAACTAGCGAAAAGGTTAAGAAAAATATTTTTATGGGAGATCGGATCTGATTGGGGTAGAACACACACGAGCTCACCGAAGCCTTGACGCCATCGACGTCAACTATGCGTCTGTAAGCTTCTACGTCGACTGTTAGTAGAGGTACGGTATCAGCAACCATGGCAGGAGCTACCTTCTATCGTGGGATCGTAATTTTCGAGAAAGACATCTTGCACGAATCGTACTGTCAAAGCTGACTTCCCTACCCCACCGGCTAGGGTTAAGAAAGTATAAATTACTGCAGATGCTCAAAGTACTGGATGTACCCACCGCCGAGAACAACAACGTTGAAATGTCTCATGCCGTTTCAAATGGACGAGGGTTGGATGGGAGAATGAGCGGGGAAGGGCAGCCAGGTGTGGGAAGTAATCAAGCAGTGTCATGCACGATTGTGTATGCCTGATTTAGAGTCCCTTCTAAGTAATAGTAAGGTAATGAGCGTTTACAGAACTGGAAGAGAAACAATGAATAACCTAACCACACTCACGAGCAAATCGACAATATGTAGAAGACCCAGCAAGACGTATCGGGTCAGAAGGTCAGAAGATTCCTTGATTGAATAGTCCCAGCGCAAGTATTAGAGGTACCTGCTACTAGCGCTACTAATCCCGGGGAGGTGCGGTGAGCGCTCAAAGTTACGCCGCAGGAACTTTCGTTCCTATGTAAACCTTAGTCATTAGGTAAGCAGGCTACTTATCATACACTTCCTAACCTGGCAGGTTCAAGTCACTCGATGCCTCGGCCACGCGTTTTCTTTGACTTTTCCATCGGTCCTGACCCCGCGGGAAGGTTCGATTTAGGCTCTATGGTTGACGTGTGAGATATGCTTACATTTCTCTAGAGTCATTTTTGAGCTATTCAACGATACAACACCAAAGACAGCAGAAAAGTAAGCTCTCAAACTCCGTAGCGATGGATCAGAACTGAGGTAATTGCAGCTTCCGCGCACTATGCACAGGCGAAAAGGGGCTATCGGTTGTCTCGGAGCGTCCATTATATTACAAGAATAGTGTTATCCACCGGTCTATCGAGGATTTCATGATTCAAGGAGGAGGTCTGTATGCGTCTAAACCCTCCGCGTCTCTCGCAACTCATTGCCACAGACTTTACAAAGCACAATGGCACCGGAGGCGAATCTATCTATGGAGGCACCTTTCCCGACGAAGACCTTTCTCATCCTCTCGATTCCGAAGGGTACGTGTCGAACGTTACTTGCACATGGCAGAATCTGGCCTGACACGCGAATTACTCTAGACTGCTATGCATGGCCAATCGAGGACCTGATACCAATGGATCACAATTTTTCATTACCCTGCGAGAGAGTCACCATCTAGATGGTATGTTTTGATAGACTAACTGTCTCCATGTCACTAAATTCCACCAGGCAAACACGTCGTCTTTGGAAAGGTGATCAGAGGTTATGACGACGTGGTAAGAAAGTTGGCCCAAGTACCCGTAGATCACAAGGATCGGCCACAAACACCAATTACAATATCAAATTGTGGTGAACTCGAACTGAAAAAGCCAAAGCCCGTAGAGCAAGAGAGAAGTATGTTTTCTATTTCTTTATCAGTGATAGCAGCATGGTTCAAACTTGGTTTTGGCAGGAGAAAGTGCCAAGAATCGCAAGCGCCACGATAGTCGCTCCCGATCTCGCAGTGTAGGCCGTGAGCGTCGGCGCAAAAAGACAAAAAAGCAGATTTCCGAACCCGAACCGCAGTTAGAGGACCATCAAAAGTCGGAGGGAGACGGTATTTCACGAGAAACAGAGGAAGAATACGATGCTCGTTTGGAACGTGAAGAACTAGAACGGATGGCAAAAGTGAAACTCAGAGAAATGGAACACATTCAACAAATGCGTGATCATGAGAAGTCGAGTTCGACACAAGGTGTCCGTTTCAAAGGTACGTTGATTGGCTATCCGCAGGTCTTGGCATGTTCCCTTACTCGTTATAGGCCGCGGACGCATGAAGTTCGTTGATCCAGAGCTTCACCAGCGGCACTAGTAGCGAAGGCATTGCATGTGTGGATTGTATACTTCATATATCCTGTATTGAGAATTCAAGTATTCACACCTAACTTATCTATGCTGAGCATCCTAACGTCGACGCTACGATTGAGGCATAAAAAGCATCTAGACAGACAAGTCGACCACCTGTTCAGTAGCATTGTCCGCGGCGATGGTTCCATACTCGTTAGCTTTCTGATCATCCTCCGTTTCGGCAGCGGTTGGTTTTCCGCCAACTGCGTTCGCAAAACTGAATAACGGTCTGACAGTGGCAGAAACAGTGGATGGGGAAGTGGATGGAGCTTTATTCGAACTTTGTGCGGGTCCCCTTTCAGTGGCTTGTCGAGAACTTGTGCGTGACATCGAGTGCTGCGGAGCACGATCCTTGGCCAGATCTAAGCGGGCAGAAATTTCTCGATCCTTTGCAGAATTGTCAATCGGCCTGCAACATGTCAGAATGATCTTCCTCGAATCACAGAGATCAACTAACTTTGCAGCTCCGAACGGACTCGGTCTAGGAGCATTGGAGGCTAACTTTGGAGAGGACAAGGGAGACGGGCTAGTGGAACCTGTGGAAGTGCGAGGCAGTAACTCGAGCTTTCTGCGGCTTATCTGAGGTGTTGGAGGAGTAGAACCGCTCGCTGTGATGCAGGCGGATTAACAACAACCGAGAATCGTCGAGATACACTCACGGGATGTGCCACCCGGAGCTTTCTTTGCTCGCCAGTCGCCCTCATCAGGGGAATCCCGTGAATTGGCGGAATCAAATCTGCCCCTTACGCTGCCAAACTTTCCTTGCGTAGACTCCTCAGGTGCCAAGGGCTTAAATTTGCTCCCCATGGTCCAATGCTCTTCTTTATCCGCAGCGCCTGCCTGGCCTTCCAAGTTGGAGAAACCCGAGCTTCTCCGAACAGCCGGCGGCGCTTCGGGCTCGGCCGCTTTCGATACCGGCCGTGATGACCTCCAGTCACTGATATCGTCAGAAACATTCGGTGCAGGAGCCTGGCGTTCTCCTGGTTGTCCTTCGAAACGGCGTCGCGAAGGCTCACGAGATTCACCAAGAGACGGCAGGGGTCCATCCCTGCGCCAGTTTCCAGAAAATTTGGAATCATCGTCAAAGCCTCCACCGCTAAACCCAGCCCTTTCCTTCGCTAAAGCAGGATTGAGTCTACTTTCGAACGAAACGCTAGAATATAGGCTCACGGGGTTCAGCAACACTGACTCGAATGCTGCGACCTGACAGATTCTAATCAAACGTTAGTAAACGTATTTAATCAGAAAATCCAGAATAACCAACAGATCCTGTTCTTGACAATGCATCCTTTAGAGCGTTCAGCTCGGCAAATTCGATATAACCGAAACCCTTAGGTTTGTCATCGCGGTCTTTGATTATTTTGATGGACTTGGTCTACATGTACGTTGGAAATTGCAAACCTTGCGAAACAAACCACGAACCTCATGAGGACTGAAGAAAGTAGCCAATTCGCTTTCAGTGATATCAAAAGCGAGGTTTCCGATGAAAGCAGTGAAGGGTGGATTGGATGGCAACGGAACTTCTTCTCTGGGAGGGAACATACGATCGGCTGGGTAAAGGAATGAATCGGTAGGATGCACAAGGATCGAAGACTCAACATACGCCGGGAGGATGAAAAGTCGTCTCGTCTGCCGAAGCGATCACCAAGACGCTTCTCTTCGTCCGTCTTAATCGAGGCTGGAAGAAGTGGACAGGATGAGACAGTGCAGGCAATGAATAAAGTGCATACGGGCAGTCGGGAGGGAGTCCATTTCATCGGCCCATGAACCGAGAGCTAGTTACAAGATCAACCAGGGAACGAGCAGCTGCATCAAAAAATATACACACCATCATCACCAAGAAACTCGTTGAGAGACATCTTGGGTGCCTTTTTTTTGGGCGCTATTCTGGGTGAGATTCATGGTCACAGCAAAAGTAAAGAAGCCTACCCATTGTTGGATATTTTTTTTGTGATACTTTGCAATGGTATGTTGGCCGTCTACCAAACAGCCTGAAAAGCTCTGGGAGGGAAAGGCGATATCAGTTTTTTCCCACGTGACAGTTTAGTCGTGTACTTACAAGCAGCAGCATGATCCTTCTCGAGGTACGGCAAGATTCATCGCACGGTCCCAGCCCAGGCTAACACGATCGTAGTCCCACAATGTTATCATACAAACTACCTTGGCGGACAAGGCTGCTAAGTGGGTCGATCATCTGTGCGTTACCAGGGCAGATCATGCTCAAATGATTGTGCACAAGACCTTCGTCCCTCGATGTTCTGTTCGTAGATTTCGACGGAGTCAGATTCCGCTTGTCGACTCCGGACAAAAAGACGGTAGTGCGACTGTCGATGAACATCCGTTGCTGGGACGAGCTTGTGGCATATGGCGCACTCGACGTACTCAGACGGGAATACGGCACCCTGATCAACGCTGAAACGGAACCGGAATACCACATCAGTCTCGACATCGATCTAGAACAGCTCCCGGCTGACGAAGGTGTGTGTTCAGTATTAGTTGCGAACCTAACTAACGCGACCCAGCGAGTCGGGATGCGTTCATCAAATCCATCGCCCTGATAAAGCGCAACGCCCTTGCGGCCCCATATGAACTTGCTTTTCATCAGCAGAAAGAATTAGAGTCGTCGGGTACCGCACTCGGGGATTTAATGCAGATCCATTATCGTGATGAAGAGGCTATATACATTCGTGCATCGCCTGATCGGGTGACGGTGATCTTCTCGACCGTCTTCCGAGAGGAAACAGATAGGATTTTTGGTAAAGTGTTTTTGCAGGTAAGCCATCCGCGTCCGATTCGAAGGCAGAGCTTCTATGACGTCGCCATCAGGAATTCGTAGATGCTCGACGTCAGCCCAGTATCCAGAACGCTCCCCAAGTACTCTACACTAATCGTGATCCGCCGCTCGAGATCCGAGACGTTCCAGGGCTGCGGAATTCCGAAGACATTGGATATGTCACTTTTGTGCTCTTTCCTCGCCACTTTTCTAAGCCTGATGTATCGTATAACACGATCTCGCACATTCAACTGTTCCGCGACTACCTCCACTACCACATCAAATGCTGCAAGGCTTACATGCACTCGCGCATGCGTCATCGTGTGGCCGAGTTCCAAAAGATCCTGAACCGTGCCAAGACGGAGGCGGTTGTTTCTACGGAAAGGAAGACTGTCAGGTGAGTTTATTTGACCCGTTCTGCGCAGAGTTATCCTGACACGATTGCAGCGGAAGGACGATGGTAGTTCGTTAGCTTGGACGCGTACAACTAGTGTACATAAGAATTGTATCTCTTCTTTCTCACGCCACGATCTGCAACGTTGGAGTCGATGGACGTCGAGCGCGTCGCTGAGCCTGTGGCAGCCCCCAGTGAAGATACTACTACACCAGATTCGATTCGCATAACGAGACAGGGAAAAATACGCGTTTGGGTCAAGAAGGCGCTGGACTTTTTCGAAGTGCGTTCTGATTGCTCGCGAGAGAGCAAGTGTCCAACGCTACCGTAGGAACATCCATCTAAACCGCTCGTGCTTTATTCGGCGCCGGCGGAGGTCTCAACCTCCACCATCGCACGCCTGATCTCCGTTGTCGAGATCATAAAACGTGAGTACCTGAAAGGACGCGACGTATCCGCGGGCGACGTGTCTGGGCTCCATCAGTACAACCAGCTCCTGTCTGAGCGGCGAGACGAGATTCCGGTGGAAGCGGGCGAGGACCGAAGGAATGCACTAACCCTGGCGCTCGACGGCCGTGCACAGTGCGTGACGCGGTGCTGCGGGTAGAGACTTTGATTCATTTTAGCAGTGCGAAGCAATCGCTCGCGCCACACATGAAGATCGTGCTATCCACGACGGCCATCGTGGGCAGCCACGAGAAACGGGAGACGTGAGTGGCACCAACGCATCTGACTGCTACGAAACGCTGAGGATAAGATAGATACCAGACAGCTGCGACTCGTCGCATGTCCAGGACGGCCAAGGCGAGGATGCGGAAGCGGATGAGAAAGCAGGACGGGTAGTTTTCGTGTCAAAGTTACCCGGATTTAGAAATATATGACGTAAGGTTTGCACGGATTTGTGGTGTAAATTTGCAAAGGGGGCGGAACTCTCGAGTCTGCAAAGTCAAGTCAAGTCAACTGAACTACTAGTCAAGAAGACCAACTTGCTTAGCCCTGCCTACTGCGTTTGCTTGTCATTTTATTCTTCTACTAGCCAAGTCTTGGCTGTATATTGATTGGTTGCATCGACTTGCCTTATCGCTGCTGAACCGATATTATATTGCCGTCTTGCAACTGTCCCGCTTGGCCCAATCCTGCCGGTAGATCTCCGACCTGGTTTATAAGGGTTCAATTGGCTGCGCCTATGCCTCGCCGCACATCTACCCGCACCGTCACGCTCTCCGCGACCCCACAGGTTTACCAGCCACTACAGACCCCCTACGATTCAAACATTCACCAGCTTCGTCGTCACTGGAAATGGGCCGCCTTTTCCCAATTCTTCTTCACTTTCAGCCCTCTGCTTGCCATCACCGACGTCACTCTCATGGTAAGCTCCCATTTTCTTGCAAATGCTCAGCACTCTCACCATGTTCTTTCTTTCCTCGCAGGACGTCGAAAACGATCTTGTCCACTCCACCAATTACGTTCTGCCCCGCGTTATGCAGCGTTTGCTCATAACTCTCACTCAGGACAGGAAGATAACGTGAGTATTACTTCTTGCCACTTCCCTTTTGCCCAACGTTCACGTTCCCTTCCAGCACTGAAAGCTGGCAGAATGTCCTGCGACGCCAGTACCAGAGGAGGGACCCGCAAGCTAGCCCTATTGGCCTCCCAGTTCGTTCTCAACATTACATCATAGAATCTTCACGGGCTTCTACAGCACCCCCGGGTGCTTCCCTCCCTGAGGCACACCTGCAAGAACTAGAACGCGAGAATGAACTCTCGCCGCAGCCAGAACAGCCCGTGCCTTCCTCCGAAGATGCAACTCGAGCCGAAGGCTCAGTTGAAGATCCGGAGGACGTCTCCATTCCAGCAAAGGTCGAGGAGGAAGATATCTCCCCCGAAACACTAGAGCCACTGGAGAAACAGATTGATTGGTTAGATCTCTCAATGCTTGCGAAGCTCAATTCTTTGCATATCTTGGCGGAATGGCAATTTCAGAATCCCAACAGGCTCCGCCAGCAGATGAAAACCGATGACGAGCAAGCAAGCTGGGTATGTCCACTTATAAGCACCTTTCACCACCTTGTCTAATTCCCCCCCTTCTTGTCAATATAGCGCATTGAGCCCATCGGATATGACGCGAAGAGCAATGCCTACTGGTTTATCGGTGGTATGTGAACGTGGCGTCTTGATGACAACGCCAACTAAATATCTTGACTAGGTGACCGACTTTGGATCCAGCGAGAACCGCCCAGATTGAACCTGAAGCGAAAGCGGAAACCAGTTGGAAAGTCAAGGAAAACCGCGAAGGAGCAACCACAGCCCTTAGCAACGAAACGTCAGCGGACCGGTTTGAATCCGGAGACCCCTGAGAAACCATCCGTTGCACGGTCAACTCGCGGCAAGGCACGATCCCAGCCTTCTCCTGGTTCAAGAGAGGGGCGCGCTGCGAAAACTCGGGCAAATCAAAGACTGGATGCGCAAGCCAAGGATCTTGCCGACTTTCAACGGCAAATGGCCAGCTCTCGCACTAGGCCTACATCAACATCTCCTCGCAAACTCACGGGCATAAGGGTCAGCGCGCGATTACGAGGCACAGTGGTGGAAGAAGACGAGTGGCAGGAAATCCCTGATGAATGGTTGGGCAAGAGCCATACCTCCAAGAGCCATGTCAAGAATCCACCTTCTGTCGCCTTACCTGCTGCAAAAAAACGGACGAGGACTGGTTTAGAAAGCGATGACAGCTCGGCCAGCGAACTCACAGAACTCAGTGACGGTGAAGATGAAGACGACATGGAGAGGGCGGAAAGCGACTCCGACGAAATTCCTGTGGCGGATGCGGAGGAAGCGGGCCCAACAGCAGCAGAGGATGAAGTGGATCTAATGGCTGAGGATCAGCAGGATGGGGATGCAAAGTTTGCTGACCCAGCCACTACACCACCTCCTGATGGCTTCGTTGAGTGGGAAACGGTCGGTATCATTTGGTGTGTTGAACCGAACATTCACTGATCAGTTCAAACAGATATGTGTGACCCTAGAAGAATGGGAAAGTATCGGACAACGGTTTGAGAAAGCAACTCATTACGCAGAGAAGGCACTCCATAAAGTATTGTCACAATGTATCGTGCCCATGGTTACCGACGAACTCAGGGTATGTTTCATTTTTATCAGAGAGATGTCTTTGTTGATCTCTCCAAAAGGAAGTTGAGAAAAAACGACGGATAGAGGATGCTGTCGTGCATCGCAAGCGTTCCTCTCGGATTGCGATCAAGGAGTCCGAAAAGGAAGAAGAACGTGCAGCGATGAGGAAACGGGTGGAGGAGGAAGAAAAAATGGGCCGAGCGCGAAGATTTGAAGCTCGCCAGCAAAAAGAACAGACAGACAGAGTAAGAAGGGAGAATGCTCGCGAGCAGCGTCGGAAGGAGCGCGAGCTAAAGGAACAGCAATCCGCTGAAACGCAAGGGGCAGAAATCAAGTATGGTTGTGATTGATGTATCAATCATGTCTGGTGTTCTGACTGCAGCGTAGGCCCGACGTGGTTGTGGACGTCCTCCACGAAGGTACAAGCGTTGCCTTGCTACCCGTTGGACAAAGCAAGGTCTCAAACACCTTGAGCTTCCCGATCAATGGCACAGGCAGTGGGTCACGCAGTCCTGTTGAGAATTGGGAGTTGGATTGTGAAGTGTGTGGACGAAAGGGAATCAACCAGGTCAGATTTGCTTGCGTTCCGATGTTCGTTCCCGACGTCATACCTTTACAGGACGATGGAGTTCCCCTCTTGTGCTGTGGCGTATGTTGCAAGTGGCAGCATATTGTCTGCCATGATAAACAAGATACGATGGCCGGACATCAGCAGCGTAATTGGGATACTGAGGACTTCATTTGTCGACAATGTCGTCTGATAACTTCTAAGAGCTCATCGCTCGGTAGCTCTACCAACTTCATATCGCATGGAGTGAACGGCAAGAGGGAACCGGCCTCCAGTACTCAAGGCTATTACGGCCAGGCGTCAAATCATCTCAGAAGCCACCCCAACAGTGATTACTACCAAAATTCCCCATCCAATACAAGATACCCATACGATCGTCCTGATATTCAGACAACTGTCTCTTCTCCCTCTTCTCATTCCCACACTCCATTAGCCCCGTCTCCAGGCGTCACATTTGCCCATTACCAACCCCAACAAGGCGGGTTCTCAACTTCTCGACCAACCTACTCAGTCCAGGACCCTAATCCCCCCCAACACGCACGGTATACTATTGCGCCTGGGCCTCACGGAGTCTCAGCCACTGGGGTAACTCCATACCCCTCTACCTTCCACGTGAGTTTTCAGTCGACGTTTCTCGAGCATGCAATCTGACATCAGATACAGCCTATAGCCCACTCACCCGCACATGTTCACGAACAATGGCCGTCTTACCCCCGCACCACCAATTCGTACCCAGTGAATGGTGGTTCGCCCCTTCGAGCACAAGGTGTTCAATCGTACTACAATGGACATGCCCACGCGTCGTATTCCCAGATGCGAGGTGCATCTAACCCGACCGTGCTGAGGCAGTATGCAGGGCTGCAACATGTCCCGTCATACCAACACAGTGATTAGCGGTCGTCTCCACAGTTGCCCGCTGTAGTCCGGGTTCTTGATTTATTACAGTTGTCTACCTTGGTGCCTCGAAGATTCCTCGCCATCGAACTAGCGAAAGACGATGTTACGGACACGATGTTATACAATGTAGAATACCAGTAATTGTGGTGTAGGGTAATAATCTATCGAATTGTCTCGTACATCTTGAACGCAGGAGACGTGAAAGGGAATGGATCATCGTCTGCGACGGTGTCCCTAACGTGTTGAAAGATCAGGCCGAATCATTGTAACAACCGGGTAACGAGCTTACGCACTCCATGGGTCCGAGAATCCTCAGTCCACGAATATGGGTGTCTTTACCGCTCATGTGGTTTGCTACGACGATGATTTGGAGAACATAAGCATGGACCGGATTGCTGGAGGGCAGTAATTGAAGTAAAGCAACAATAGTTCAGTTTACCGAGAAACGCACTAGGTGGTACCGTCTTCGCTTAGCTCTGACGACACATCAAAGGTGATCCAGCCGTCAGGTTTCTCGAGGGTGGCTACTCGTACATCTTGGAGATCGCTTGGACCAGTTCCAGCACGAATCGCCAAGGTCGATGGCGTGTAAGAGTCATCTAGTGGCCAGCTGAGATATATGCTGATTTTCTGAAGTGGCCGCGTATCAGGAGAAAAGCAAATGAATGGGAATCGGATCGACCTGAATCGCGACTTTGCGAGGGAATTCGATGGTTATGAAATGAGGCTGGGGGCCATCGGAACTACCAAAAGGTTGGACGCATTCCACGGTGACATCACAGAGTTACTGACTGCCAAAAGGTGTCGGGATCGCCGTCCCTCAAGCATTCGGCGCCGAAACCGAACTTGTACGAGGAAACGGACCATTTGGCGATACGACCGATGTCTGGCCATGGGAGGATGGGTGGTAGACGAGCTAAGAAGGAAAAAGAAAATTGGAGTTTCAGTCCCCAGTGGGGTGGTAGTGATCACGATTGCAAACATTGGTGCATGATTGGCAGACCGTCCTTGGGCATGGTATTAGTGGATGCAGCGGACGGTGTAGGGTTGGTAGTAGCATTTTGTGCGTCGTTGCGTGTGCCGCCAATGGGCGCGGCCATGTTGGTGGATGTCGTGGTGCAGACAATGTGACTGGAGGCGGATGGCCGGCCCTGCTACATATCCTGTGACACCATTGTTGGGAGTCCGAGTACGGTGATGATGGGATAACCAGTGTCGAACACTAGTATTAGTCCGGGGTTATGGAGTCAAATCACCATGGTCAACGTTCAACGTACACGCTCCTATCGCTTTTACCTATTGGTACCCGGAAAGACAGGTGAGCCCACTTTCGACGAAATCTACAAATTATTCTTACAGGACCAAAGGTATCAAGCCGTCAAACTGACGCAGAGTCTGCCTTCTGATCAAACTCGAAGCGATATAAGGTCGTCCGACGCTGATACTATTTCAAGGCCCTCGCCTGCCATATAACCGTTCCGAAGATCGTCTCATCCTCTATCGAGTGCTATTCACTATCTCTCCCCTGGTAGAACTTACCCGGTACGATGATGGACGATGCCAACTGCCAGCCGAGACTAGCTCGTCTTGACGACTACCCTCGCTATGGCCGACAAATGATCTTGGACAACTTCGGCCTACAAGGTCCTTTCAAGCATTCTCCCCTTCCACAGACATTCACAGAAAACCGCGCATAGGTCAAATCAAGCTGCAGCGCGCATCCGTAGCTGTCGTTGGCGCGGGGGGTCTTGGATGCCCTGCACTCCAGTATCTCGCCGCCGCCGGTGTTGGCAAGCATCTTCACCCCATCGCGTCAGCAACGTAATCACCTGTAGATATACCCAGGGCGGATAGCTATCATCGATCACGATACGGTCGAGCTCTCCAACATACAGAGGCAGGTGCTTCATAACGAAGGGACAATTGGCATGTCCAAAGTGCTCTCCGCCGCGGCGGCGATCAATAAGTGAGTGATACATGAGATTCTTGTCCCTTCTCTTCATTCAGGATGCGATATCCCGCAGAATCAACTCGACGATTCGAGTGGAACCCATCAACGAGGCAATAAGCGCGTCCAACGCGATGACACTCTTGCAACCGTATGATATCATTCTAGATTGCACAGACAATGCGCCAACTAGGTATCTTCTGTCCGACACCGCCGTTCGCCTCGAAAGACCTCTGG
>JBBPPY010000400.1:0-23454 GCA_038092195.1 Leccinum barrowsii
GGCGCTGTGCCGTTTGACTGTGGCTTCCCGAACAACATGATTGTTAGTGGACCATATATTTCATGTCGCTCACTCTTTTCTGACCGTTTTGTACAGGGTGACGGAAGCGATTATCTTTTCTTGATGCGGAATGCCGCTTACTTGGAGAAGCAACCTTCCATTCGTCCAATCTTACCGGACCTCTCCTAGATGCAGCGAAGAATGTGACACACATCATGAGTACTTTACTACGACAAATTTTCTTGTATATCTTGTCGGGTGTCTCATAGTGCATTAACGTCGTGTCCGTTTCCAGGCTATTAAAATCAACTAACTTTGAATGCTTGTTCGTGACCTGAGCACGTTTACTAAGTGCTCGTCGTGCGATGCTCATAGCTCCCTTCTATAAATCAGGCCAAGGTACAAAAGTGTTTTGCGAGACCAGATGCATCACCGAATTCGGAAAGCAGGCGCCGAACATGCCATCGTCGATACGCGAAGTCCAGAAATGTTACAGACCAAGCCCAGCAAAGCTCGACGCCCCCCTCCATCAGCTTCGCACGACAGAAAGTTCGAGTCCGAGGCGGCCCTCCGTAGCCACCGTAGTACCGTACGACATGCGGATGCGGATATGTTGCTTCATACAACAGCCAATTATGTATCTTCATAAATCACCGCTTCCAGTGGGGAAAACCGGACACCCTAGGTTCGCTGCTTAATACGTCGGTACTCGACGATCCATCTGTCAACGCTACAGATAATGGACAGCCACAACTGCATCCCGAACATTTCAAGGCCGAGATACCATTCAACTCGGACCTGGTCTGTACATATCATAACTGAACGACTGACGATATTCAGGTGCGGAAGACACCGTGAATGTCTGCATTCCGAGTCACTGACGGTGCATTGCTGGAGTGCCCGTCTTCCATCCTACCCTGCTAATTCCGCCAGCCATCGACGCTCATATTCAGCAAGATGGTCTCTGCGGTCTCACGGGCTCGACGGACACCGTTAACAGCCTTCCTTCACTCGAGTCTTGTCTCCCGGCACTAGTCAATTGAGGAATCACTGTGGACAAGCTCATTCGGTCGCCGCGCGGAAGTGAGGAAGAAGAGATGATAGTGAGGAACGCAGGGAAATATGTGCACGAATTTGTGAAGCGGAGAATCGCCGGAGATGAAAAGAAAGTCAATGGGAGACCGCGTGGTTCAACGTCAACCCTCCGGTACGTTTCACATGCGACACGTCTCTTGAACCTTTTCGGCGCCCACCCGTGCTGATCCTGCGATCCAGAGGTTACAGAGTTTACCCGGTTTGGGGCATATCCATGTGTCTGCACACAGGAAAACAGAGAAGGAAAAGGCTTCCTGAGATTCTTGATCATTTGACAAGATCAGTGTCACAGTATCACTGTGCATGGCACTGCATGCATAACTTTTGCGTTATAGACATAGACATGGAAGGAAATGACGAGTACCTTAGATTTCAGCCTTGTGTGCTACTCGTCGTCGTCTTGTTCCCGGGCTGCCGGGCAGCCAGTTGTGCTCGACGCAGACCGGTATTTTTGGTGAGTTGCGATAACGTGCGCTTACCACCTATTTCTATCGCTTTTTCCTGAGTTCCACCACATGGACTCACCACATGGGACTCAAGAACCTCAGGCTGTACCCGTGACCTGTTCAAGTATTTCGATGTGTGACCAAGTCGACTAGGCAAATGCCCCAAACGCACAATGAAGGTGGATATCTGCATTACAAGCACCAAGAACCTCTCCCAGGTCGATTCGACAGCGCAGGGACGAAATATACGAACACACGGCACACGAGACCGAGATCATATGCACATGCACGAAGGAGAGTACGTGCTAGACCATATATTAGTGAAGACCACTTGCAGGACCGGTCGTCGCGGACCTCCGCCCAACTCCACGACGCTAAGGGTTTTCCGGGGAACGCTCAAGAGAGCGCTCCCTGAGATTGGCGGGAACGAAGTACTTGCTTACTTCGTTCAGTGATTCCTTTCATCGTATCGGCATAATGTGGGGAAGGGGAACGAGCCTGAGCAGGTGAATTGATGAAGGGATTTACTGGTGGTGCGGACTGATACATCACGTTGAATCAGTCGAACCAAGTCAACTGAATGGCAGGTTGACATTGCTTACAATTGTATTTGTAGGCGCCCTTGCCCTCAAGGGAATTCCTTCATCCGTAGATAGCCGGCCACCTTGACGTCTCTTGTATATCCAATAACATGACAGAGTGGCACCCAATAGGAGAAAAACACCCCCTCCCACCGTACCACCTATAATAGCACTTATATGTGGCCCAGAAGATGCTCCTCGACTAGATGGTGAAGATTCTGATGGAGAGGGGCTGGAGGGTGATGTGGTTGAGTTGGCGATTGACGGATCCGTACTGTATGAAATACCCATCAATCTAGTTCAACCAAGCCAGCAGTAGAGACAAACCTATAAATTAAATAATCAAACAACATCACCACGTTGCTCCCCGCAAGGACGGGCTGAACCATCATAGTATGAGGCCTGGATTCTAAACTACCGTTGGCATAAACCGGTACATTATACAGATAGTCGGAGGTGTTGCTATCTGGGTTCAAGTGTATCATGATGTAAGAGCTGACATTGACGTTGTCCAGTTCGAAAAAGACATCCGTCAACTTGGGGAGACCCGGGAGAGTGAAGTTTGCGATGATGAAGAATATGTACAACCCATTTCCTGACGTACCAAGTGAGCACCGGAGCAACTAGAGCAGGAAATGACACACCTGTGAATGTGATCTCAATTGCTGGCAAAAAACCCGTCACTTGGATAGTAGACCATGTCGTGCCAAGTTCCGTTATAAACCAGTACGTGATCTGGGTGAGCGGAACATGTCGTACAGTTATTCCCAATATTCCAAACCGAAGCATTGGGCAAGTAATTTGGAACTACAGGACCAGTTAAAACAGCATCGTCGACAGTCACATTTTGCAGGACGGCGAGAGCGAAGCTGGACTCGTTGGCTGGTATTGTTCCGCTTGATCAGCGGATTGAATCTGTATGTACACATCGGTGTGTAGTGTGCTTTGGACGGACCGTGTCTGGTTTGTATTGGTTGTGTAGTAAGCATGTAGTAAAACTTTGTATCGACGTACGTCGTAATTTGGTGACCAAGTCCGGCGATCCTCCCAGTTTGCACACCTCACCTGGCTCACCATGTGACCACCATCATATGCAGGTCCAACCAATTTTACATTCACCAATTCATGACCGGAATAGAACAGTGTAGTGACACTGCTTCCATCTCGGCATCATGCAAAGCTGGGTTGCCGACCACACCGACTTAGCGAGCGGTCTTTTTCATTCTGTGACTGATGTTCAAAGCGCAACTTCGTGGACACAGTGACACTGTGGCTTTACTAAATCACTTGACTGCAGGAGTTTCAAAGATCCTCGACAAGGCCTGGAATAACTCGCCCTTGCATGTCTTCAAATATGATAGAAGTCAGTCTCTCTTTCATGCAAATTGACATTGCGACGGTGTTGGTGTGCGTTGTTCTTAAAACCTCTTCCATACCCTCACATGCTAAAACAAACTGCCGGGCTGTAATTACACGTGAAGGTTTGGTCCAGTGTGGTTCCAAGAAGGTTGTCAAAGCCAATGCCCCGCTATGGGTGTGTGGACCAGCTATCGGAGATGGTAATCTCAACAATGGAAAAGCGTCGGATATCAACTTTGACCACTATGTCCACCTAGTCCACAGTGGTATTAAACGTGCGTACGATCCCGTTCAGCTTCGACCTGTTCAGATAATTCCCTCTGGTCATCTCTCACTCTACCATTCTTACTCAATGATGACGACCGTACGCCGGGGGCGAATCTACGACGAAACATCAATTACATCACCAGCAGCTCTTACTTCGGTCTCCATCCGAAATACAGTCACGGTCGCACCCGTTTTACGCCTGCCTCCGGAGCTTCTTTCGTCCGTATTCCTTTACTGCGCTCTCCAGTTCTACTACGGAAATGTGGACGACATCGGCCTACCTGAGTGGGTCGATGTGTCACATGTGTGCAGGTATTGGCGTTCTGTCGCATTGGGCTGTCCAATTCTCTGGAGCTACATGTTTGTAGCATCCCCCTCATGGACTGAGGAGTTGTTGGCCAGGTCTAGGGGACTACCCTTGTGGGTGCGCGTACACATGTCCCCCTTCAACACAGAGACGGCGTTCGAGTTTTTAGAACAGGTCGTCCACCACGCAGAACGTTTCCGGGAATTCCGCCTCCACGTTCATTCCAACGATGTCGAATACGTATTGCCCTTGCTGTCATCGCGGTCTGTCCCTCTTTTATCCACTCTGGCGATCAGCTGCTCCTCCCTTCCCTATTCCTCCCATCGGGTGGACGTGGACGATGAAGTGGCATTTGATGACGAAGAAGGCTCTGAGGCTGTCGACCCCAACGATCCCAACCCCTTCTTCAATGGAGGCGCCCCTGCTCTGCGCGAATTTCATCTGAAAGGATATGTTTTCTCGTGGTGCTCACCCACTCTCGGTGGGCTGACGGTCCTCCGGCTGCGGAACTTGCACTACGCTGTTCGACCAACCATAGCGGAGCTCACGGTCTTGCTCGGCAACATGCCTGACCTCGTTCGGCTTCACCTTGAAGATGCGATCCGGGGTGGTTTCCGTTCCTATGACTCAGCTTCTCTAGACAGTGGACGGGTACATCTACCTCGTCTTGAACAGTTCACTCTGTCCGCACCCTTTTCCAGAATCGTCGCATTGCTCTCCTGCATTGATATTCCAGCGAGGACGCAGCTGAGGTTCCGGTGTCGTTTGGAAAGCCACCCAAATGGAGCAGACTTCCCGGCATTTTACGCGTTCCTTTCCCAGAGATTCAGCCGTGTCGAGGAGGATGCGCCTTCCTCCGCACCCATCCGCACTCTTCTCATGAGCAACTCTGGACGGCGCGTGTCTGCCTTCTTCAGCACATCTGAGGATGAATGCGGTCACCCCAAATGCTGCTCGTCACTCTTCAATGAATGCGATTGCCACAATCCCCTCAAATTAGAAATTGAATGGCAACCAAAGACGGAGCATTGGAGAGACTTGGTGGTCGGGATCTGTCGCAGTGTTCCATTGGCATCTTTGGAAAACCTCGTCCTGGAACGTTGTCGCCTCCCGTCGGCACTCTGGTTGAACGTTTTCTGGCATCTCCCGAAGTTGCGTTACATCGCGTTCATCGGTCGTGAACTCATAGATCTACTTATTCTGCTCTCGCTCTCGCCTCGTCCCCCTTTCCCAGGGAATGTCAATGATGACCCTGTCGACACCACCCAGATCTTTGCACCATCGTTGGAGGAGCTGTACCTCGAAGGGGTCGAAATTCCTCGTGCTCGGCGATGTGGAGGCGACCCGAGCGTACACGAGAGGCACCTGACGATTCTCTATGATGCCTTCGCACAACGCAGCGCTGCGGGTCGTCCGCTTCAACGACTCAGGATCAACGGAACATTGTCTTTAACACAGAAGGAGGTTCAACGCTTGGAGGAAGTGATCCCGCGAGTCAAGGTGTATGATTTCGCGAAGCTCCTGGAAGATCCCAAGGGTTCAAGTTGCAAGGATTGCCGTCCGGGGCTTATGAAAGAAGAATCCATGGACGAGCTTCTCGTCGGCCTCTATGATTGAGAGTCCGTTAGGCATCTTTGGTAGAACATGGACTTGGGATAACGCGGAGGGGAATGAAGTGTTTGAAACAAGTGAAGGGGTGGGAGGGAATGTTTGGAGTGCGCGTTGCTGGGACTGTACTTGTAAGTTACTCAAATGGCGTCTAATTGTACGTTTCATCCATCGATCTTACGTCTGTCGGCAGGTGCCAAGTTCAGTCGTCGTGAAAATATCATTTGATTGTTCAAATCCAATCGTAATGCAGTAATATATAGGACTATCATGCTACAGTATCCCGATGAAGTGGGTACTGTAGGTTCCATACATTCAGTCGTAGCCACACACTCGTGTTGTAGTACTCGAACCACAGTTACTGGTGGCCCTTACTTTTATCTACAAAACCATCGTATGCCGTCTGCGCATCAGCGAAGTGTCTGAAGCAATCGCGTCTCGTCATCAGTAAACCCTGGCAGATTCCAGTCTGCGGTAGTAAAATGAAGCTCCTCCTTGTCACGGAATCGCTGCGATCACCTTCCTACACTTTCTCCCTGAGACTTTCGTTATATGTCTCGAGGATCTTGCCTGGATCCTCGGGGGTAAGTACGCAGAGCACCAGGACAAGTGCAGAACCACGTGTAGTCACGAAATACCTCTTCGATGATGGCCCATCACGGACTTTCGGAGTCTGGAGTCATGGTATGTTTCATAATCCACGGCTTTCAAATTTCATCCGTGGCTTCGCGAGCATATCGTGATGCGCCCATACACACCCACACACCCACACACCTGTAGAGAAATATATAGGTAAGTGGCATATACGGATCGCCAAGTCTTATTCTTGTGCTTTTCGTCCTGCCATGCAAAACATCAAAGCCAACATCTCCCTGGTTACCAAATTATCTGGTTATTTCACCTTCATGTCTTCAACATTGTGCAGTCTGGCCTTTTGGTGACGTTCACTGAGTTGATGACACTTAGACCGTGAAGTGGAAGAGGTAGTTTCGGTCTCGAACCTTGCGTATCTTGATGTGAATTGTGAGCTATTCGCTGCCAGCGTCTTCGAGGGGCCCATAACGTGTCGCTTGGACAGCTCCAGCAGTCAGTTTGCTGACCGGCGGAAAGCTAGAATTGCTTCCCGATCTCTTTTGCTCAATGACCCGAAGCTGCTTAATCGACGGAGACTGCTACGTCGCCACCGAAGTGACTTCGCGAAAAATCATCGGCACAGCGCTGTGGTTTCCACCCGGAAAATGCATGTTCGCCACGTACGCCTGCAATTCCCTTCGCACTCAGGCTCTACCAGTCCTAAGGCGCCGTGCTCTTGTAGCGAGGATGTAAGGCAGTCTGCTGGATTCAACGATTTCTTCAGCCATCTCAGAGGAGCCGGCCACGAAGGATTGGTGGATCAACGACGCGAGTCCCATTGTCCCTTGCTTCCGTTCTTGAGTGATGTTGAGTCTGTTGTTTAGTATGATGCAGAGGTCCAGGAATTTTTGATGGAACACTATGGACCGGAGGTATTTCATTTCATTTGAGCACCACACGTTTATGCTGATCATGGAATGAGACTTCAACAGAGAGCTGGTGGTTGAACAATATCGCCGTGCTTCCGGAATACCAGGGAAATGGGATTGGGACTTCGCTCTATAAACAGGTTTTGGAAAAGGTGAGATGCTTTATTACTGCAAGGTAGTATTCTCAACCGAGTATCCAATCAGGCGACCGTCGACGAGGCGATTGGATGTTGCACTGACACCGAGAAAAACGTAAGTTTGCATAATAGGCAAAAGAGGTGCCTCTGACTGATGCTGGTACCTTTACCGATAGGCCAAGTTCTATGAGTCAATGCAAATGAGAACCATAGGCCAGACCACCATGCGCCATCCGAGGGACGGAAGTGATGTCAAGGTATGGGGTTTCAAGCGGTACGGAGTCAGACCCCAGGCCTAGTGCTTGTTATTTCTCAGTAGCTCATCTGTAGATGTGAATGGCTGTATCAGATGATGCACGGGAAGGATCGAATTACGAATGCAACAGCCCCGCATCAAACATAGCCACGCAGCCGAGTATTTGAGCAGTCCATTCCCCTTGAGAAACTTTCCGAGGCTTCGCTATGCGACAAACACACAAGTCGCCCAAAAACAGCATCACCATTTATCACAGATGTGCACTACTCGCACTGGCCGTCATTTGCGAAGTCGTGATGATAGTCCAATTGCGCAAGTACATGCAAGCCGGAATTCAAAGTATCTCACCAGAAACTCCAGCTGGTAAGTCATCAACACTTAAGACCTATGTCTGGGTGTCATAACGTCCGCGCTTGCAGATTCTCCTGCTGTTTGGCCTCCACAGGCTCCTCCGCCAGTGTATTTAGCATTTGAGGAAGCTTCCGTGCGCTACGGACTTGATACGCCTGACACTGACGCTGAGTGGTCCTCGCTGACCCCCCCACCGACGGTCTCATCTACCTCGGCGACGAACATCAAGCGTTCAGCATATCGATGTTCCACGAACTCCGGTGCTTGAACATCATTCGCCAGGGAATCGTGGAGACGATGGAGACGAATACCACGGTCTCGACGCCGCTTTTGCAGCACTGCTTGAACTACTACATTCGTCAGATGATGTTCTGCAGGAGCAACACGATGCTGAACGGGTTCGTCAAGGGCAAAAATCAAGCTGGAGAAATTATGTTGCTTGGTACGCACCAGTGCACCGACTGGGGGGAAATCTATAAGGAGGTGGAGAGAAACAAAGACGATCACCGGAGATGGATGGCGGAAAATGGACAAGATGGTCCAGCAGTTTGACTCACTGAGGTGCTAGTAATCAAGGAAAATTAGTAACGGCTCAACGAGAGCACTGTCACGGTACTGTGTACTTAGTGCATAGATATCCTCTTAATCAGTGACTAAATAGGCATCTGCCATGGACTCCGGCTCAGGATACAACTTCCAGGTGTCGATATGATCTGGGCGCACGCAAGATCTGGCAGATTGCGTACCACGCATCGGAGTTGGCGAGGGAAGGGGTTTTGACCCTTCGCACTACATGGATGACGGCGCGCATTATGGGATCCACCCGTGCGGGCTTCTTATGGAGTGATACTTGGCACAATATTAACCCTGGTTGAATTTTGCGAGAGAGAAATGAAGATTTCAATTATAATACTCGGTAGCTGTTAGTATAGGTGGGAGCGGCGAGAAAAGAAAGGTAGTTACCGACCCTACTAAGTTCCAGTCAATGATGTACAGGTGATCAAAAAAAATTTGCAGCGTGAACGCAAACGGAGAAAGCAAAAAACCTGAGATACTAAGTAATTGCCTTCTAAGTTCTAAGTACATAAATTCTCGTAACACCCCGTAGTCTGGCTCAAACGACCTGGTGACTCTTCAAGTCGGTACTCGGTGCCGAGTATCGCTTCACTAAGTCAGTCGAATCAAAAGGTGACTATGCAAGCGCGTTGCTCACCTCGTCCCGGACGAATTCTTTGGTGGTATCAATCTTGATGGTGATATTGTTCGGTCGCTGATGGTGATCATCATATTTCGCGACATACGTCATGTTTCGAGAAACTCACGTTTGTTGCCGTTGCGATCATGCTTTGGTTCGTCCGTTGATGCACGCCCTGAAGGGAAAGCGACATTTCATCGCTACGAGACTCGCCTGCCCGAAGTGATTTGCGCGCATTTAGCGACCCAAGGAGGGAATTGCAGTATACTGTAGATAAACCCGTCGATAGAGATCATATCGAGTCAAAGATGAACATACGTCGACCAAGGCAAAAGTAGAATGCGATATAGATGAAGGTATCCGGCCATGCAGCAATCTATCATATGAGGATCGTCGACATGCGATATTTGGCAAGTACGATGGGATAACACTCACGGATACTAGCGAAGCGACTGCACAAATACTTTACTCGGTGTCAGCAATGCGATCCTCGCTCTGTATACAAACATACCTCGTCAAAAGACCGGTATTGATGCTAAAAGCCATCTAGATCGCGCTCGTCTTTCAGAAAAAACCCGACTTCTCTAACATGCATGCACACTCACCAACTTGTTGATCATCGTGTCAGATCTGATTGGAGTATTGTATTTAGACGTCGATGGGTGCATATGTGAAGATTTTCACCTCCGGAAGCCAGTTCGTGACCGTTGCAACAGTGTGCAAAGGAACACAGAAATGAGGACGTCGCCTGCCGCGGCGACAGCATTGACTGACATAGAGAGGGCCTACACACGTGCATCAGCTGGATGTCGATGGAACTGGATTTGCCTCAGTACCTTGAGGGGGACAAGTTCCGCGAACGTTTGATACTGCAAACTAAAAGTTCGTGAGTAAAATGCCAATGATGTAACATATGAAGTTGGAACATACCCCAAGATCGCGTAGGCTGCATGGGGATTCCATTGTCAATGAGGCTCACTGAGGAAGATGTAGGGAACGCACTAAAAGTCAGGACTGCAGGCATAATGGTTTCAGTAAGGGAAAAGGGAGCTTTGGGAGCAATCACTCACTAAATTCACCTACGACTAATATCATCTTGGGGAAATAAGTCTAAGCAATCGCGTCGCATGTCCTGAGCCATATACCTACCACTGCGCCAGTGGCAAGCCAACTCTTATCGCTGACTGAGAAAAGACTCAGAACGAAGCCCATGGTGTGAAGAGAAAATAACATACGCCTGTAGACACACATTGCAAGAAAGGACTGGACTAAGAGAGCGGTGAATCCCTAGTGCGTATGGTGAGCACGGGAGGAACAGTCAAACCCAACGGATACCATACGTTGAAGAAAATTTCGACCTGTATTTTTAAACAATAGGTTAATGACCATCACCGAAGCGAACAATGACCTACGACTAGACTCCTGCAAGCAAATTTGAATAAGGATTTTTTTAACAGGATCCCACTTACCAGGTAATCTTCCCGAGCGCGTCGAGCTCCCCGAATTCGGTGACAAGGTACGTATAGACTGGGGTCGGGTAAATGGACGTACAACGATAAAGAATCGATGTACTTGCCTGCGTGCGTAATCAAGGCTTGATGGCAAGTATCTGACACGAGAACGGCAGCCACCTGTAACACATGATCAGGAACGAAGCTGACAGAAAAATACTTCGCAACCTGACCAGAAGCTTGATATGCCAGGGGTCCTGAGGATAACGGCTATAGTAGTAACAGGTTTGAATACAGGTGACTAGAATATGTTGGTTTAATATGGCGAAGGTGAAAGAACGCGTTGGAATACACCTCCGTATAGGCTTTAGATTGTTGTAAGAACGATCAGTGGTTCAACGTTAGCAATGTGTTATATGCTCACGCCGCTGAGACGACGACGCCGACCAAGAAAGCGCCTAAACTGAAATGGTATGATCAATGACGCAACAGGGGGATATCTTGGAGCGTGAGGGAACATACGTGTTATCCAAGGATGCCATTGGAAGGAGGTGCAAGTACTGAAGAGTAGCGACGGAGCAGGCAGCGGGGTGAGGGGGGAGACACCATATCGCAATGAAACGCGCTAGTATTTGAGAAGACAGTACTTAGTGGTAACCAAACCTTCAGACATTGCAAAACGTTTCATCCGTCACGACTCCGACTCACGAGGAAGAACCATGCTTAGTCATCACTGCGACCGCGCACTGGTCGGCGGTTCTATCTCAATCCAGGAGGGGCAGGGAGTATCAAAGACGCAGATAGTCTTCGGCCTAAGCTCGGAATCGTGAGCGCGAGTAGGAAAGGAATCAGTTTTGTACTTACTACCCCTAAGGTGTGTGATACAAATCGCGAATGCTATCGGAAGACTCTTGGCATGGACACGACGACGGTGGGAACGTGATCATGAGACGAATGCTGACCGGGTTACCTGATTAGCCACAAGCTTGTAAGTTACAACGGCTTCAATCACTCTCGTGTCCTGCTGGCAGTGGTCCAAGTCGGAAGTGTCTTCGAAACCCTGGTGTTCCCGCATCGCCGCGGTTCGGAATTGCACGCCTTTTCTTGCCGGCTGTCGCTGCGACTCGACGCCGTGTGGCCCGGTCCACCAGTCTGCTCTGTTCACCATCCTACGCATTCTGGAACTTGCCGCTGCCAAGTTGTCTACCTCGCACTCTAAGTTTACTACAATGCAGTGCTTCTCAAACCTATTTGCATCCTAATCACGTTGCTTAGGACTTGAGGTTGACATATATCGAATCTCAACGCCCCTCGTGACTTCAAAGTTCAGACTACATCATGTCAACGATCACAACGTCGCGTCTCTCAATGATCGCCCGTCTCGTCTCGTCATTCGACAACGATGACGAATCCTTCGCCGTCCTGGGACCTTCAACGTGTCAACGCGCTCGATCCAGGCGCACCAAGCGATCCCCTCGCTCCCTCATCTCTCTCTCGCCTCTCGCGCGCCGAAAACGGCTGTTAACGTTGAACCACGGAAATGGCGCGTCCAACGATGCCACCCACACCATTCTCTGTCGATCGTGCACCCACAGCTGCCTTCGACAACACCGTCATCCCGGCGACCTCCGTCTCCCTCGTCAACATCGACAATGGCCTCTCCCCCAACGCCGCCAACGATCTCATCGACACTCACTCGATGCCTCTCGCTGTTATCAGCGACACTACGACAACAATGCAACCCTCAACGCTACTGAATTGCCTGTCAGCCCCCTCGTCCCTCACGGCTGCTAATGGCAACTCCCTCGATGCGCAAACGCGCTGGTCAAGCGCGACCACGCCGCCCTCCTTGTCTTTCGTGCGCCCTTGCGGCTGCAAACACGCACAACGACATATCCTCATCATGCTATGGCGCCACCTCACCCTCGTCCGTTCATGACAATGCCGCGTTCTCGCGCGTTGGCAACGGTGAAACCGTTACCCGCATGCTACCTCCTCGACGCCACCGGCGATCACGCCGTTCACCTCCTCTTGCCCCTCATCGCCTCGTCTTTCAACAACGACGAGTACTTCGCCAACCCGGACCCATCCTCGCGCAAATGCGCGCCTCTCGCTGCACCCTTCGTCGTCGTGCCCCGACGTCGATACCGAGACCCCGAGTCAATCACGCGATAGTCCACGTCATCCGAGATAACACAGCCGAGGGCAGTTGTCTAGCCTGATCCTTTCTCAGCTTACACACCTAAACCAAAATCGGAAAGCCAAGACATCGTCAGCTGACGGCAAACCCCACCCTCGAATGGCACTTGTCTGACCTGCTCCGACCTTCGGGTCCAGGATAAACATATATTGTGTATGTGGCATGGCACTCTCATTGTCACAAACGCTTCAAGTTCATCAGCACTCTCTCCTTAGTACCCGCAGCGAATGAACGATATGCAACTGTTGACCAGTAAGCTGAGTATACATAATTATGAAACGAACTTGACGCACGCCTGTTACCACTAACTCCCACTTGTAGGGGTCGAGCACGCGCGGATTAAATGTCTCAGCTGTCATAGGGGACAAATATTATATCTCAGAGAAATAAATACTTCAGTATCAACCACTGAGTATGGATTCTGACGTCACACAAACATGCGTGCAAAGACTCAGTCATTACCGAATATCAAACTAAAGAATCTAGCACTCCGTTGAGCCATACACTGATACAGTCAAGACCTGAAAGATCTTTTGGGGCGAAGAAAAGCCACACAGACGGACTGCAAGATACAGAAAAATAGCTTATCAGCTTTGGTAGATATGACTTCTGGCGAAAGTCACAGACGCAGGGACATGGCTGCGGGGCGGTCAGGAACATTGATTAACCTGGTCAAGTGGGCGTGTGGTAAAATAGGTTCCCTGAGGGTGAGAATCTCTATCATATGTTTGGATGTTCCCTTGACGGTTCGGTTCAGGACGCATCACATGTTCTCGATAGGCAACCAATCAAAAACGTGCCGGCGATGTAGTACATAAAGTGTCCCTTTTTGTTTTCTACGATAGTCTGCTCTTAGGCAGAGGATTTATCCCCGACTGACTCTTTCATTCCAAGTTTCGCCTCTTGCGGCTGGCGGCGGTTACATCCATCTGTACCCAGTCTCTCATCCGTTACCCGGGCCGGTGCACCACGACAATGCCTTCTGCAGAAATTACCCTTGAACGCTCAATGTTCGTCGGGCTTATCTTCACCTCCATATTGTATGGTACGCAACCGTTGCGCGTGTTCCACCACAATCATATACAGACCACCCTCAGGTATCCATGTCACATTCTATGTCCATTCCATCCGGCTATTCCTGAAAAAATCCCACCCCAAAAACAAGTTATATATTATATACTCTTCTCTCTTGTTCGTTTTTGTGACCATTTCGGTGGCAACCAATTGCACATTCGGTGATTTAATGTGGATCGACGATAGAGATGTCCCGGGTGGGCCACCAGCCTACTACGCAAACAATATCTCTGCGTGGTACAATGTTTTCGGTACTGCAGCCGACATGACTGTCTTTGCAATGGCAGATGGGTTGCTGGTAAGAGCCACATTACTCCACAAATCTCCTAATAGCTTATTTACGGTATCAGTTGTACAGATGCTTCATATTTTGGCGTGATCACAGCTGGGTTGTTATCTCCCCCGTCTTAATATACGTGTCCTCTGTCTGTGAGTTTTCCAGTTTCGGAGTCTTCAACTTGGTGTCTTTGATTCTAAACGGCGATATGTAAGCCATGTCCATCATGATGACAGTCGAGAGCGCGGTTCCCGGTGCAAATATCTTTCAAGGGATGCCCACAAATTTTGGGATTCCGTGGATTTCTCTGACCGTCAGCTTCAATATCATCGTAACCCTATTGATCTTGGCGCGACTGTTAGTCACTTATCGGACAGTCCGTGAATCGCTGAACCCTTCGGTCTCGATGACCTATGTCGATATCTCCGCAACACTCGTGGAGTCCGCCCTGCCTTTGTCCGCACTCGGCATCGGTAATGTCGTCTGCACGGCCTTGGATAGCAATGTCGCGGCTGCATTTGCGTATGTTTGGGGAACGTTTGCGGTACGTCTCATAGTATTTATGTACGATACGATACACGATTGACTGAAAGGCGACATCGATCTAGGCGCTAGCACCACAGTTCATCATTTACAGAATAGCATTGGGCGTAGCTTGGACAAAGGAGACTGCATTCACAACAACACACGATCTCCGCTTTGCAGACAACCGTGAATACGAATCGAGGACCAGTCAAATCGCGGTAGAGACATCTGGAGCAGCAGGCCCGACAACTCATGGTTCCTCCGATATTGATTTGGGTTCGTGTCATGAAGTGAAGGTGTAGGGGTATGGATATGTATCAATCAAAGGTGGCTTGAAGGTCCAAAGTCGACTGTATATAGATGTATCAACGGCAATTGTCTGCAATAGGATTCAGCGTCGCTCAACGAGGGGTTTTGCGCGAAATGCGTGTCACGAAGATAACAAAGTTATCGATCAGATAATGCACTGAGACAAGCGTGAAATTCTTTTATGGGATGGCGTATACTGATCGCAAGGTGTCCTAGCCCTTGGGATCCAAGAAATTGGACCCAATCACTGGATAGACGACCAGTAATTAGAGGTTCCGTCCCTGTGGCGAACTTAATCACGCCCTTTGCCGTTAATCCTCCCAAGGGATCCGACGATCATCGATCAGGCTTGACCTACCGTGTGATCAGGGTAAACGTTGCGTTATGGGATCATGGTACCTTAATGTCCGATTGGAGAAGATCGGGGCCCCCGGAGGAGCCTGAGTTTCCTACCTCGGGAAACTGTTACCACCTCTGGACAGATTCACTGAACATCATAGGACAAACCAGAGAAACCAAACACGGTAGAACCAGGTTGAGGGTGCAGGGAAAGACTCGCCACATGTTACACACCTCGAAATTTGGGACAATGCCTGTCTAGAGCTAGTATGCAGTTTTGTCTAGTACTAGAGATCAATAGCACCCATGATATAAAGCAGCTGAAGAAGAGAGTCGGACACGAAAAAAGGAAGCACATGCCCACGAAGGAGCATCATGATACTTAGCTTACTTATATATTCTGCAAAAAGTTCCTAGAACTTGAAAGGTGTTGGTGGTCGTGATGGATATGGAGCCTCACGAAATTACGAGTGGTGTATGTAGTAAGAACATAACGGTCAGGTGCCTATAACGAAGTCGGCGTCTAGATTGAAAGTGAGCTACGTAACAAGGTATCTAAGTATTACAGTAACCTCTCACGGTCTGAGACAACCGGGTGCGCACCGTTTGTCTTGAACTATGAATGCTGCCCATTCAATACAATATAAATCCGCCCGGGATGAGTACCCGAGCGTGCGTGCATTCATTTAGCGGATTTGAAGAGCGCCGCGATGGCCGCCCACGATGCGCTGATCGACGTGCGTGTCAACAGACGCGATCCGCCAATCGGAAACGACGGCTGTGTCCGCTCAGCGTGAATGATCTAGTATACTTACGTTTCGACTAAGAACAAGAACATCGCCTAACGAACACACCCGAAAACTCGTGCCGAAGTTCATCGGCCCCTACAAAATCGGACTATGGGAAAAATTCGTTCAAGCTGGACTTACCAAACCGCTTGAAACAGCGGGGCGTCCATCCGGAATTCCATGCCTCGCTGCTCCGAATGCACGTCCCGAATGATGACCGTCTGTTCCCCGGACAGCTCGAGCACCATGACGTTGATTTTGAAAAAGACGAGCCCGAATGGATGGCCGAAGATAAGGCAAAGAGGTGCCTGCTATCAGTGGTTCAGGTATTAAGGGATTGATTGAATGACAAGGCGACAGAGATGGAATGGTCGACAAGGTGGTCGGCCATGATTCGGGACGAGGTGATGAGATCGCGTTGCAAGTGAGATGGGCGACCGGAGACGAAACCTGGATGAGTCCTACCCATCAGATACGTTGGCACCTGCAATGTGTCAGTGACTATTTGGAATTGCACCACGTGAAACGGATTGAAGACAACTTGTTACAAACCCTAGTAGTAGTGGAAACGCCCGACTGTAAGACTTAGTAGGTCAGCGAAAGGTCGGGCGCGAACATCAAAGACGCGCGGTGTTGCGTACAGACAGTCGGTCCCTGAGGAGATGGGCGGGGCTTCAAAGGATGCAGCACTATCTTAGTCAGCGGCACAGCGTCACGCGTCACGGTCAGTGCACTAGTGACCACCTGGTTTTCCTCTCTCCATCCGCTTGGTTGCAGCTCGAATTCTCCAGTAAAATGGACTTGACCCAGGAAACTGTCGATGAAATAATATCGGTATCTCAACGACTTATCAATGCACTAGCTGTACACCTTGGTCGTGCAAGTACTAGCGAATTCGCAGATATCTCTCGTGTTCAATTGGCTGGAGACCTACACAAGATTGTCGCTACATCTCTGGCCATCACAGATACCCTCAAAATCTTAATGGATTATACGGATGTGACTCTTGATGAACGTCTGAACGACTGGATAATAAGTCGGGAACCTGCTACTTGCAGGGAGGTATTGAAAGCGATGGCCGCGCTTATTGGGGTGGATCGTGAAGATAAAACTGTATGGAGGTGGCTCCTCATGCCACCTCTTGCACCCAGTCAGGCTAAGGTGAAGCAAGCTGTCACCCTCTTCAATGAATGCAGGAGTCATTTTCATTTCTTGCTTACAACGGATGTCTGGTGCGCCTTTTGCACCTAGTTGAATATATGCTGACTACCTTCAGGAATCTTGAAAAACAGTGTTTGGGTTTCAACGCTCAAGCGGATAACATCGAGTTGGTTACAAGCCAGACGCCAACCTCCCCAAGAGTCTCAGGTGAGACCCCGATGAACGTAGAGTATGCGTTTTGCATTCTTGCAAACACATTTGCTTATCTGTCAGTAGTGCAGTCACACACGAAGAGTCAGGGACAATAGTGAAGAAAAAGGAAGTTGATGGTATGTTCCGTGAACATCGAAATTTGAACATGATTTTAATGAGTGTTTTACATATTTACAGGGAAGGAACTGGAGGATGTCCTGGTATGGCTCGACGGATTGAACTGTATTGAAAAACATGAGGTCACCCTTGATCTCCGTCAAGACGGCACATGTATGTGGTTGCTCGATGCGAATATATACAAGGCATGGAGACATGGCGACTATCCGTTTTTGTGGTTGTTCGGAAAACGTACGGATTCTGAACTCTATAGACTGTCGAGACTAACTTGTTTATGAGAATAGCAGGAGCGGGAAAGTCTGTGTTAGCGTGCGTTCGCCTACTCTAGTCCGGAAATGGGTTATACCGACTTCAATTATAGTGCTTCGGTGATCGATAGCCTCAGTCGTTCACTCGAACCCGAAGAATTCCTCGCGTATTTCTACTGCGATTTCCGGAGCGAACGCACCACCGACGCTGCCGAGGTTATGCGTTCTCTACTGTCTCAGCTACTGAACATATGTCTTGACGGAAACATCGATCCCGGAGATGTCCTCCGTAACATGCTGAAAGAGAAGGGACAGGGCGGATCCATCCTCAAGAATCCCAAGCGTCTTGCTCACCTTGTCTCCAATGCTGCGAAGCAGTTTTCTCGAAAACCTCTCATTATCATCGATGCACTTGATGAATGCAGAGACATCCAAAATCTCCTAGATGCACTTATCACCCTGACTCAAGCCAATCTACGATTGTTTGTGACTAGCAGACCACTCCAGCTCATCAAGGACCGGTTTGTCAGCCTCCCATCTCTCTCATTAGATAATATGTCGACTGCTGTGTCGGCCGATATACAATTACACGTCATCCGCGAAATTGACGCTGACAGGCGGCTAAGGATTGCACCTGCGAAGCTTAAAGCAGAAATCCGATCTAACCTATGCGAGAAAGCAGACGGGATGTGAGCACAACCATACAGCTAACTTGCTTGTTGTGACATCATTGTACAGGTTTAGGTGGATCCAATGTCAACTCGACACTCTCAAGCAATGCGTAACCCCATCGGATATCCGGGAAGCACTGGAAAATCTTCCAAATGGGCTGGAGGAGACTTATAACCGAATTCTTCTCGCGATAGACAAGTACGAGCAGGAAGGAGAGGCCGCTCGGCGGGCCTTAACTTGGATCATCGCCACCTTCTCTCGTTTGCGACTGTCTGAGATCATCGAAGCACTTTCGATAGATCTTGATCAGCGTATCTTGAACCCGGAGCTAGCGCCTATGCATGGACAAGCCTTGTTGGATGCGTTGAGCAGTCTGGTCATACATGACGAAGAGACAGACATCGTGATTCTGTCGCACTTTAGTGTTCAGGTAAGCTTCAACCGATTTAGCACATGATACTCTGCTTAGGTGACGATGATACAGGAATACCTAACGGGAGAGTTGGCCCACCCAAAGTTGTTCGCATACCGTATCGATCCGCACTTCGCCGAGGTACAGTTGGCGGAATTCTGCATGTGCTACATTGCTGCGTACTTGAACCATGGACAAGGATCTGGCGGGAATGTGCCCTTATCTCGCATTTCCGATGGGAGCGTAGACCGCACTGTGTTATCTGGAATTTCAGAACGTCCCGGAATCACAAGTCCACCACCAGAATCCCATCCACTTCTTCAATATGTACTATCTCATGCCTTCGACCACCTCTCACTTGTCACTTCAGGAAACAAAATTGTTCTGCAGGCCCTCCAGGCTCTCGAAAAAGATGTGAAACGAAATCCATCAATATGGGATGAGATGTGCAGGAAACGAAAGGCTTCTGGGCCTGCTTGGCCATCCTCCAGAGATGACATCGTGCTTTACATCCTGATCGCTTACGCAGACGAATCGTTTCTGCGTTCCTTCCTCGGACCCGGTCTGGTGAAGCCAAAGGTTGGAACACACGCACTCGTTTATGCTGCCCAGTTGAACAAGGTTGGACACGCCAAGATATTGCTGTCTCGGGGCGCCGTCCCGAACCACAGTGGACTACCTGCACATCGCACTCGGCAGATCACACCACTCGAGGCTGCTGTACGCTACCAATCTGGGTCTATCGTGGAGATGTTCCTAATGAAAGGAGTCACTGTTCCGAGGGAAGTCTTTGTGGATGTGTTCAAAGCCAGATTCAGGGCACATTTCGATACTCGGGTAGTGGCGAGGCTGCTACAGACAGATCACTTCGCGGAATGGGCAATTGAGGCTCAGGACGAGTTTCCCTCCTTCAATTTCCTTCATGACTGGGTTTGTCAGAACACTGAGTTGCACCCTAGGCCAGACGACGAAGACATTGTTACCATCCTCAGAAGACTCATTCAAGTTGGCTGGGATCCTTTTGGTAACGGCGTCACCCAGAGAAGGTTTTTTCTCGGGGCTGCGGCTCAAGGATACATCTCGACCCTCAGATATATGCTCTCAGTGGACATCCCTCCGCCTCCCCGCATTCTCCTCGACATGCTGACCAAAGCGGATATGAGTGTATCGATGTTGCAATTGCTTATCGACCATGGGGTGGATCTACACGTGGTGAATGCTGAAGAGGAGACTGCACTTCATGCCGCTATCAACCTCAATATCTCCGAGGAACAATGCTTGGAGAGAGTCGAGCTATTGGTCAATGCTGGCGTCGATCCATCCGCATGCGATTTATACGGCGAAACCGCCCTGAGCTGCGCTCTGAGATGTGGATTTGTGTCTGTTGTCCAACTTTTCGTTTCATGGTCTGCACACCAATCACCTGACATTTTGCTCGCATGCAAACCACGGCGTAACGGATCAACGGTTGGGGTCATCAATTATCTTGTCCACATGGGCATTACGGATGTGCATGTTGTCGCGCCCGATGGAGACACAGCACTCCATGCTGTCTTGCATTCTTCCTGGGTAGATGACCTTCATAACCCCTGTGACTCCGAGTGGTTTTTAGAGGGCACCAAAATTCTCATTAAAGCCAGGTGCAATCCGAATCTCGTCAATTCAGTCGGAGACACCCCTTTGGATGTTGCCCTGTGCTCTGGGCGCACTTCGGTCGTGGAATATCTCCTTACATTGAATCTTCCTCTCCCTCCAGATGCCTTACTCCGGGCGTCGAGTATTCCGCTACAATCACCGGATTCACTAAAGATGATCAAAATACTTCTTGATAAAGGTGTTGATGTGAGCGCTGTCTCCCCCAGCGGGAACAACGCCATACATCTTGCCATCCAATCGACTTTCGTGGAAAGCTACGCGGAGTCTACGGTGAAGATGCTCGTTGACGCTGGGTGCAATCCCTCTGCGCACAACGCTGCTGGGCAAACACCGCTCCACCTTGTCGTAAAGCTGCGTAAATTCAACATCACTGCGTACCTCCTCTCGCTAGGTTTGCAGCTCCCTCACGATATCCTGCTCTCTGCCACCTCGGTGAAAATCTTCAATTACCTCATTGAACGAGGGGCCGACCTGCATGCTGTCTCGAAGACCGGGGATACTGTGCTACATAGAGTCGTTGACGGGATTCAAGGCCCAGAATCTGATGTGCTACAGTTGACAAAATTGCTCATTCAAAGCGGATACAACCCTTCCATGCTCAACTCAGCTGGAGAAACACCCTTCCATATTGCTGTGCGCAAAGGATATATGGCATCCGTTGTCGAGTATCTGTTACCATCCAACGCACTACTGCCCTCTGGTGTACTACTCGTCGCGTTCCACCCACAGTCATCCCCACGAGGAAATCAACGACTACAAACCGTCCGTTTTCTCGTTGAGAAGGGGGCAAACACAGACTTTGTTACCGAGAAGGGCGACAGCGTGCTGCATCTCGCTCTTTCCTCCCACTTTCACACGGGAAATGCTGCCTTGCAGACTGCAAATTTTTTGGTTGGCGCTGGATGTAGACCTCATGTACGGAATTTTCTCGGAGAGACAGCGCTGCACGCTGCGGCGACAAGTGGATATAAGTCAAGCATGGAATATCTCATCTCCCTAGGCGTACCATTTGATCCCAATGTCTTACTCGCTCATGCCAAGGTTTCTCAGCCAACTGATAACGATAAAGCATCAGTCATGCGTTGGCTCATCAGCAAAGGAGCCGATATACATGCTATCACATCGACGGGCGACACTGCGCTGCATCTCACGTTGGCCTGCCACTTCGAAAAAGTTCGCTTGGGAACTGCTCAGCTCCTCGTCGAATTGGGATGTGATTCATCGCGGTCCAATCTAGCTGGAGAAACGCCATTGCATGTTGCGGCGAGGAGCGGCTTCCCCTCTCTCATCAAGTTAATCCTACGTTCACAGAACAGCCTCGGGGCTCTCCCTCGTGACATCCTCCTCGCCGCCGCTTCTGCGTTGGACACAGTACACACCGGGCCGTCGAATTTGATGTGTCCTCGTATGACACCCACGTTTAATCTACTCATCCGCGAAGGAGCCAGCGTGAACGTCGTCGCACCGAACGGGGACACACTCTTGCACATCGTCGTCCGGCAGGACCTCAAAACCAAGGCAGGGGGTTCCGACAGAGTGAAGGTCAAGATTACCACCAAATGGGAGCTCATGGTGATCTTGCTCCGCGCAGGGTGTGACCCGTTTGCGCGTGATGCGGAGGGACGGACGCCGTTCGACCTTGCGCGAGAGAAGGGGTATTTCTTCCACAACAACTTCTTGCGGTTGGTGAACATGCACTACGTCCCCCGGTCCGACTTGGAAAGAAGTCGACCGATTCATGAGACGTCGAGGTTGAAGAGGCAGGCTGAGGAGACGAACGTGGATATGGAGAGGGACGTGGCCGGCCGGTTGGCGAAACGTGGTCGCTGGGATGAGGTTGGGGACGAGGACGAGATTGCGGAGGTCGAGGGACAACTCATGGCTTAGCGTGTGATACCCACTCCCGCTCCTGCGGTCCAACTATAAGTGTTCTGCCATGGCTCGCAGACATGATCCATTTTTGGATGTCCTTTTTGAAGCCTTTTTATATGCTTCTTCAACGCATGTGTCTCTTTTTTTGATCGATTTGGGGTGTACATAGTACCCTATGTACTGTGTCGCTATACAACGTAATGGATTCCAATGTACTTTCCGTGTTTGACTACATACTTGAATAATTTCTGAACTTTCTGTCGTAACTAGGCGTCCATCATGGACTGCTTCAAACACAACTCTGCCGAATGGTCAACCAAGAATCCACAACCCGTCATTGGTCTCGCCGTCACCGTTTGTCCACGTAGCGCTGAGAGGGTCATAGGACCGCCTACGTTTTCTAGCCGCTGTTCGAATAAAGTTCAAGTTAGTTGGCAGTCTTTGAAAATGGTCACCGGTCACTGCCACTCGGAGAGATCCGCCGCCCCAGGACCGCCTCGAACCAGCAGTGGTGGGCCAAGATGGGGAGCCTGACTCAGACCTAGCCCATCAAGTATGTCTTCCAAAGTGCGACTGACGAAGAGGGACGGTAAGTAGAACATATATCGTTGGTGTGCTAGGGGACTGACAAGAGAAAAAGGATCGAGTGGGATGGACAGCCCAGCTCCGGCGAGCAAAGACGATGAACCCACAGCCACCGAAGATGCACTGAGAGGACCTCGGGAACCAAGTAAAGAGGGTTTCGCCTCCAATATCGTTGGCACGAACCAGATCGAGATCGATGTTCAAGATGACATATGGTCGGTCAAGTTTCTCCCCGATGGGAAGCACGTAGTGAGCGGAGGGTTCAAAGGGGAGATTCGACGATGGAGAGTGGCAGATGGCAAGGAAGTGGGCAAGCCAATGGACGCTGGAAGTCTCGTTTGCGACCTTGCTATCTCACGGGATGGAAAGTGGATCGTGGCTGGGACGACGACTGGCCGAGTGACGGTGTGGAACGCAACGAACCATGAAATGGTGACCGAGTTCAAAGAGC
>JBBPPY010000401.1:0-23422 GCA_038092195.1 Leccinum barrowsii
TGACGATACCGAAGTGGGCGAGAAAGGATTGACATTGAGGTGAGATATCCTGTAGTATTGAAATGAGTATTTGACCGATCTCTCGTTGTACAGTGGCGGCCAAAAGGTAAGACTGGGTTCTGCCGGAGGTCGTGCGTGTAGTCACTCCCTTTTACACAGGCTCGAGTCACACTCGCTCGCGCGATCTATAGTTCGGCAGAGATTATCTTACTCGACGACGTAAGCGCGTTCGTATTGCATTGCTTTGCCTGACCGTGTAATTGACGCATCACACTCAGGTGCTGGCAGCCCTGGACGTACATACAGCGTCGTGGATCGTCGACAAATGTCTCGCTGGCGATCTCGTCCATGGTCGAACTGTCATTCTGGTGGTAAGTATCTTCTCCGAGTGCGTGTTTGTATGCATAGGTGTTTACATCCGTACAGACGCACAACATCTCCGCCATTCGTCCCGTTGTACAATTCGTGGTTGCGCTCGGCTCGAATGGACGCGTCGTGGATCAAGGTTCTTTTGCGGAAGTTGTCGAAAAGGACGCGGAGCTTGCTGCGATGGTCTTCAGAGAACAGGAGAGTACTCGATCGAGAGACACGAGCGATGCTCAGGAAGTGAAGAGGGACAAGCCGAATGAGTCCGGAAAGTTGGTCATGGCGGAAGAAGTCTCCGTCGGTCATGTGTCGTGGGATGCATGTAAGTGAATGTTTCGCAGTCGTTCGGGGAGGGATCAGAGATAACAAACTTCCCCGTAGTCAAGCTATACCTTGCTGCGCTCGGCGGTTCACGTCCTGTATTTTTCTGGGTCATCGAGATTGCGTTGTTCATGGTCTCCAATCTCGCGCACACGTTTCAAACTTGGTTCCTGGGCCATTGGGCAACCCAGTACGAAGATCACCCGCCATCGGAAGTAAACATCGGGTTGTGAGTGTCATTTGATCTTTTGGAATGCAATGTTGTCTCACCATAGTGGGCAGCTATCTCTCTGGTTACAGTCTTCTTTTGTTGTTTGGATCATTGATGTGGTCGTTGGCGTACTACGTCCTGTACCTGGGCACCATGGATGCATCAAGGTCGATTCATAACAAACTCATCATGGCGATACTCGGGACGACCTTCAGGTATAGGACTTGTCTTCCCTCGTCAGGTGCCTCTACTAAAGGCTTATAGATGGCTAGATACCACACCTACATCCAGGATTATCGCGCGGTGCACGACAGACATCAGAGCGAGTAAGTTTTGTCGTCCAGGTACCTTGTCATGAATGATCAATCCATCCATCAGTCGACGGAGCACTCCCTACGGCGCTCGCATGGGTCCTGGAATTCTCCATGAGGATGTTCTTCAATCTTGGTGCCATTATCGTGATCACGCCTGCGTTCCTTTTGCCCAGCTTGATGGTCGGCGCTCTCGGTGCATGGATCGGACGCGTCTACATGAAAGCACAGCTTTCGGTGAAGCGAGAGATGAGCAATTCCAGGGCCCCGATGCTCGGTCATCTTGGGGCTGCCATGGCTGGTCTCAGTGAGTGGTGGACGCCTATAAGGGGATCATTGTCTTACGCTACCTCGTTCTAGCTTCTATTCGAGCGTACGGAGCAGAGGAGGCAGTGATCCGAGAGTCTTTGGCCAGGATCGATAGGTATTCGCGAGCGGCGCACATGTTTTACAACTTGAACAGGTATGGAATCGCTCGAACGGTCCAGTCGATACTCAACGTCTTCCGACGCCTAGGTGGATGAGCATACGTGTAGACGTGCTGGGCACTCTGTTTGCAACTACGCTTGCTGCTTATTTGGTGTATGGACCTGTCAAGCATCGGGCTGCGAATACTGGATTCTCTCTGAACATGGCAGGTCGGTGTCGCAGTCGTCTTTGACGGACCCCGTGATTGAGAACCTTTGTAGTGGCATTCAGTTCCTTGATCTTGCGGTGGGTGCGGCATCTGAACGAGGTGGAAATACATGGTACGTCAGAGTACTAGGCTTTCAATCATCATTGCCTATTTCCTTCCCTTATTCTCGACTATTTCCTACAGGCAATAGGTAAAGCATATATCAAATCAACTTGTACGGCGCGGTGCTGACAACTCGGTACAGTCTGGAACGTGTGGACAACTACATCAAGGTCGAGCAAGAACCCAAACCGACTGATGAGGGTATGCCCCCCGCTTACTGGCCTGCGAGTGGGGATCTATACGTCGAGAATCTGTCTGCTCGTTACTCCCTGGTAAGTCCCTGCTTTCTCCGTTTTTTTGCACCCGAATGACTGTGCGTTCCAGGATGGACCGAAAGTCCTCGATGGTCTAACGTTCCACATCAAGTCTGGCGAGCGGGTCGGAATCGTCGGTCGTACCGGCAGCGGAAAGGTAAGTATCCATTGATCTCATTATGGTGTGGATCCATTTACGATCGCTCGAATTCAACAGAGCTCGTTGACACTCGCGCTCCTGCGATGCATCTTCACTGAAGGAAACGTTTACCTGGACAAAATGCGCACGTCTGGGATCAATCTCGACGTGTTGCGTTCCCACGTGACAATCATTCCGCAGATCGTAAGTTCCCCACCTCCTTATCGATATTGATATCGCTCGCGCTTACAGTGCGTGACTTAGCCCGAGCTGTTGAGTGGTACCATCCGGCGCAACATCGACCCGTTTGAAGAGTATGACGACGCAACGCTCAACGTCGTCCTGCGTGCCGCTGGATTGTTTTCTTTGCAAGATGGCTTAGACGAAGGTCAACTGACGCTTGACAGTCTGATCTCGGGTGGCGGTGGGAATCTCTCGGTCGGACAGAGGCAGATCCTAGCACTCGCCCGAGCAATGGTTCGCCCAAGCAAACTGCTCATCCTGGATGAAGGTATGTTTCGTCTCTGCACCTTGTGAATACGCCAATATGACGATTGGCGGTTGTGTTGGTGACGCACAGCGACTTCCGCGATCGGTGAGTTATTCTGGTTCAGGGGCTCGTTTTCGCTTGCACTGACACAGTCTGGACTTAGATTACAAAACGGAAGCTATCATTCAGTCTTCGATCCGGAACGAATTGAGAGGAACGACGCAGCTTATCGTCGCGCATCGTCTGCAGACGATCATGGACGCTGATAAGATCGTGGGTCCCTCTGTTCTATATCGTCACCAGCTTATCCACCGATGATTGTCCTAGATGGTCCTCGATGCAGGAAAGATCGTGAGTGCGAATTTGCTAACACTTGCGACACGGAACCTGATCGTGCATGTGTATGCTCCAGGTCGAGTTCGGGACACCCTGGGAGTTGCTCCAGAATGATAAGGGCATGCTTCGTTCCATGGTCGACGAGAACGGGGACAAGGAAACGTTGCATTCGATGGCGTCGTCGTCTAGTAGGACCGGTGGAGCATAGGTATCCGCGTATGCGCTGGTTGCATCGCTGCGTATCGTCCGCTTCATTTCACCGTGACGTGTTGCTATCGAGGCAGGGTGGATAGTATAGTCAGTCCCACTGAGTGACGTTTTCTCACTTTTGCTGGGTATATTTTATGCCCGTGTATCATGATATACTGTTGAGTCAGATAACATTGTATACCGTTCATCAACTCCCACGCAGTTACGCCGTACCCTGGGCGATTCATTTCGTCCAAGTTACAGGTCATTGCCATTCGACACTGCTATTGCCAATTCTGAATCCCTCCGATGTGACCGGGGAAGGTTGCTGCTTCTGTGCCAAGGGTTTGTACAGCAAAGCTGTGAGTGCGTAAGTGTGAATCAGATCTCTGATGCGGCGGTTCGCGCTTTCACCGCCCCTCCAGCCATCAATCATCGAGTGGCGAGCCAGGTTAAATAAAATCTCAGTATCCGAGTTCATCGAAGAAGCACTCTCCTGCTCTGCACAACCACACGCATTAGTACATCGGCACTTCTGGGCCATGATCCTCACGCTCTCCTGCGAAAGTGTACGAAACACCGTGTTCATGGACGAGCATAGACTGCCCGTGTTCAAGAGTAACACGCCATTCCTTGTGGGCATCCGTACGACGACCATCACTCGACCGATAATGCAGACGGCGGGCGAGGGAGGCACTGACGGTCCTACCGAAGCCGTCATGGGTAGCATTGAACGTTTGCATCGTCTGCAAGTCAGGCTTCTCTAACAGGGCATGACCTTCAGAACTGATGGTCGTCAGGTACATGTGTGAGGCAGGGCGTGACCTATATCCGTTTCCATGGCGGCATGAAAGCGCAAGGCATCAATCGCAGGACCCTTACATACTATACGCACTTCCAACCATTTACCGCGTGGTACGGGGCCATTTAGACCTTTATTCATATCCGTTTGGTATGTCTCATGTTCACTTTCGACTATAAATGGGGTTCTTATACCATTCCAGCTCGTTGGTTGGACCGCCTTCCTCAAGAACAACTGGAACACCGCAACCTTTGTTACGGACTATCTTCCTTTCGTCCCCTTCCCTATCCTATACGTCGGAGCCTCGTTCTACTCGTTATGAAGGTGATGATATCTGGATTTGTCATTGCCGACGTTAACCTGTTTTGTGTTAGAGTGATCAGCCGGGAACGACAACCCGCCGGGTCTGCATGAGGCGCACGAGTTCACTTCTATGGGTTCCTTACAAACGTCACCCTTGCGTTTGTCACGACGAACGCAGCTGAACTGCTTGGTCAAGGCCACCGTCTTGGATACGGATACATCAAGGTATACGTGTAAATTTCGAAGAATATATTCAAGTCACTGATGACCTTGCGCAGGTCACGACGCAGACAAGTCGCGACCAGTCGTTGTAATTCAAGACCGAGTTGTAAGAAGAGCAAGCCTCGTCAAAGCAGGATGTGTGCAGTGTCCGACGAGCAAAGGCGTTTGGCTCGAAGCGGCGCGGTTGCACGTACGTATTGATGATGAAGCAAAAATATTTGGCGCTAACCCTCGCTCCAGAATCATGACGATGTCGAAGTCATCCTAGCCAACGCTGCCCGACATGACGGGCAAAGCGTCAAAATATGGCTTGTGGCAGCCGATCTGGAGCAAGGTGTGAAAACGAAGAAAAGAGCGCTTCGCAAAGGTACGTTTTGCTATTGTTCTTTTCGCCCTCCTATCGCTAATCGGTTCTTGCTGCAGCACTCGAAAGTTTAGGAATTGGCATCCTGTCCCGTAAGTCCATGATCTCTCCAGTGGTTATCGACTAACAAGGAGCCGGATCAGTGCTACTACGGGAATAGAGAGGTACCGTAACAACGGTGGTGTATGGGAATGGCCCGGGACCTCCGCCGTATTCGATAAATTCGAGACACACATGGAATGCTATACTCCAAGACAACACATCCCTACCACCAGACTGGCCAACGAACCTTGAGGTTTTAGTGGGTATCAAGCTACCAAGGCCCCCTGACGAGACCGGGGACACCGGGTGGTGTACAGAGCCCCACACCCCCTGCATATGCGGGGCGTGCGTAAGAGCGTTTTTCCTCGGACCGGAGCTTCCTTTGCGGCCTCCGCCTTAGCGTATTGTGTAGGACTAGACTTGTCAGTTGCTACATAATAACCACGCTTGTCAAAAAAAAAAAAATTCGTGGCCAAGCGTCCGTTACTACTGCCCTTGCACGTCTGGGTCCAACTTGTCGGCGCCTCCACCACCAATACTGACTTCGTCCTCTGCAAGCTTTCACCCATTGCACAACCTCTATTTCTGCGAAGAGTGCGATGCCGTTCGATGTCATCGATGTGTCTCTGTCGAAGTCAGTGGATACTACTGCCCAAACTTCTTATTCGAGGTCCCCAGTGCCAGTGTACGAGCAGAAAAGAATCAGAGTCGGTGAGCTGCCTTCGACTAAAGTGAATTTACAATCTCATCGTTCATAGATGCGCACGCAATTGTTTCTCTTGTCCAATACGTCGCTCTACTCTGTCTGTAGTAGCCTCTGACCCCCCAGATGGCGGCAATGGTCGACTTTCGGCTTCACTCAGCAACGTCGGAGAAGCTCCGTATTTCTTGTATTGCGGTCGTTGTCGTTGGGACTCCGCGGAAGTCAACATCGCATTCGAGAAACTGACTGGTCAGAGAGGAACAGTGCTCGCTTCGTCCTTGTCTTGCTGATGTGATTTTTAGCACAGTTGCAAAAGTTCGAGGACTCTGCACCCGAGTCGCTGGAGTTCGAACGTCTGAAAGAACACTTTGAACCTTTTCCTGCGTACGTCGTCTCTTTCGTCTTCGTCGCATTTGCTAACATTGGCATCTCATCACCTGCATACATCCTCTGCAACAGCTGCCGCCTCTGCTGCGCTTGCACGCGACATTCGGGGTTGGAAAATATAACCCGCTTGGCCGCAGTCATGCGGGGACCGGTTCTCACTTATTTACGATCTTTTTTTCTCCTCGTTGTAGATCTCCAACTCAACGATCGAGCAAAAGGTTAACAACACCACCGGTGTCGGCTATCAAAATGGTTTCTGCATAGGTAATACTCCCGCGGTTTCCGGCTTTCCCGGTCTCTGTCTTCAGGTTCGTCGATTCGTGACGTGTATTATCCACCGGAATCCGCTTGGCGCAATTAGTAAGTTCGTTCCCGCCCGGCATAACTGCTGCATCATCGTAAGCATCTCAAGCAATGTATACAACTTACCGAACCTGACGTTTGATGATGTAGATGGAACCGTGCTTTGATCCGGGCGCGCGGACTCGCGATCGGCCAGGAATTCAAGGCCAAGGGTGTCAATATTGCCCTCGGTCCGGCTATGAACATGGGACGCGTTGCCCAGGGCGGACGCAATTAGGAAGCTTTCGGTGGTGACCCTTTCCTCACTGGAGAAGCTGCATACGAAACCATTCTCGGTGTGCAAGCCAGTGGTGTCCAGGCCACCGCTGAGCATTACATCAACAAGCTGAGTGGTTCCGAATGCGGTGTAACCATGGAATTGCTTACGCTCCGTTTCTTCCAGCGAACAGGAATATATGCGCGCTCAAGAGTCGTCCAATGTCGATGACAGGACCCAGCATGAAACATATGCGCATCCATTCTTACGCTCTGTGATGGCTGGCGTTTCGTCCGTCATGTGTAGCTATAGTCAGTGACATTCGCCTCAATGTATGTCATTCCCTAACTTCGCACCAAGACCTCGTCAACTACACTCATGCCTGTAACAACAACAAGACTTTGAACGACATTCTCAAGAGGGAGTTTGGATTCCAGGGCTGTGAGCATATTTTTACATCAAGTTTCGAGCCGTGCGCTGAGACGATCTTCAAAGTCGTCCAATCGGATTGGTTTGAAACTACGGAGACTCTATCGGCTGTTGCGGGCCTTGACGTCAGTGCAACTCAGCTATAATCCTAGTTCGTTTGCTAATGTCCATTTTATTAGACGACCATGCCGGGTGACGTCACCGACGACACCGGCAGCTACTTTGGTGGAAACTACTTTGGTGAAAACTTGGCGGCGTTCGTACAAAACAACACTATCTCAATGGCCCGTCTCGACGACATGGCCACGCGCATCGTCGCCGCATGATACTATATGCACCAGGACGAAGGCTATCCCGAGCTGACTATCAACTTTTGGATATTTTATGACCCTATCAACACGAAAGTCGATGTGGAGAGCGACCACGCGAGTGTCATCAAGGAGGTCGCGACGGCTGGCATAGTTTTGCTCAAAAACGAGGGCGCGCTGACAAGCCCCAGAGTATGGTTTTGGTTGGGAGTGACGCTGCGCCGCCCGTGTTAGGCCCGAACGAGTACCCCGATCAAGGTGGTGATCCGACTGGTATTCTTGCCATGGGTTGGGGATCTGGGTGCGTATAGTTCTCAGAATCAGTTCTTTTGCGTTTATTGATTGGGTGTAAAGATTGGTCAGCTGCTCGTATCTGGTGTCTGTGAGTCCCGGCGTACTGAAGGGCGCATTTGGTCTGTCGCTAATCCAGGTTCTTAGATCGTAGCCATACGAAGCACTACGATATCGCGCCAGAGCCGATCAGACCATCTTTTCATGGGATTCGATAACTGGAACCCCACGAGCGTAGCGGCTGCAGTCGTCGACCAAGGGGTTGCAATCGTCTTCGTCAATTCGGACTCTGGGGAGGTGCGAATATCGAATTGCGTCTAGCTTGCCGCTGACTGCAACTTTGAATGCGGAGGTACATTACGGTTGATGGGAACGAGGGCGACATTGGTTGTTCAGATCCCTTCGACGTGAAAACTTCTGTAACTATTGCACAGCAAGTGGGAGATCGGGCCCTTGCTCCTTTTACGAGACTTTCATGGGATGGGCTTCAAATTTAAGACACTCGCTGAGTAACCTTATCTAGGAACTTGCATAACGGAGGTGTAAGTGACACACGCGTTCGGAGGGAAACCTTCGTTACGGTCTTTACGATTGAGATTTCTTGTACTATTGTAGCCCCTCCTGACTTCAAGTCAGGGCCAGGTCCTGGTCCGCAACAAGTATCAATGTAGATGGATAGGTGACTGGGGTCATATCTCTTGCGGCGCACAACAGATATCAGCAAGACACTTGGTTGGTGAATCGCTTCCTCGGGCCTCCTTCGCCCTTTTCGGTCAATAAAGGTGTTGTATCTTACCCCATGAGTCGAGTTGGCAATAAGTCAGACACATTCCACTCACGGTAGTAACTCCTCCGGCATACGTCGAATAACAACAGCGCAATGGGCGAGCGAGTCCTTCGGCTCGTTGCGCTGCTCGCCTGCCATCGCGGTACCAGAACTAGTTGTCAACGCGTGCTGTCCTTGCAATCTCAACGTCTGTACAATCGATTTTGAAAGTAAGTAGCGGGGATGCCCAAGTCTAGGACGGAATATTGACTTGTAGTCTACTTACAGGCATTCCTGCGTACCAGACCAAGCTTGGTCGGGCCTTTCTCTTGAGACGCATCAACACGGATTCTGTGAATCTCAGTACGGTTATAGCTTACCTATCCCTATCTCCCCCATAGTTCCCTTCCAAGTGGGTGCGTCAACGTGTCTCATCATTCCTTTGAGCCGTGTGAGTTTTAGCTCGCGAAGGGGCCAAAATATAAGGAAGAAAGGGGAAAATAAAGCTTACACTGTTCCGTATCGTTCTGAAATATCATGTCCAACACCTGTCTGGCCCGACGATCGATATCTTCGTAAGTTTCACGATATTCGGGCATCCAAAGCTTATCCAACTCGCTAAACCCCTGCTCGAAGTCGTATCCAGGATACAAGGCAGTGAGTGCCGAGCGTGTCAAACGATGATCGCATGTGTGGACTCCGTTATGTTCGCGTATGTTCTGCAGAGCGGAGCGCGAGAGCACATGCATATCATTACAAGCGGACAAGGGCGTTGAACGTGTGGGGGGCTCACTTCGACAATTATCGTCTTGGGGTCAGAGGGTATCGTCGAACGTCACTTGGTTGGTCTATATCGCCCGCATCAGAGGGCTCGCGTACAGCTTCTCCTGTAGGGGAATGCCAAACGGGCGCTCCTTCTCCCAGGCAGCGTGAGCCTGCTGTGCCTGTTGTTCGCCCAGCGGATCGGCTGTGGAGTGGGTCGTAAGTAAAATCCCCTTGTTGTGGGGAACTCGAAGAGCGACATCAGAGATGATAACGATCGTCAATCAGACCGAACCTGCAAGAAACGTTTGAGCGTGCATACAATGGTGACATAGGACGTGAACTCACGGCCTACAAGGGACGATTAGACGTGGAATGGACCGCGCAAACGCAAAGGAGGACGATTTTAGCATAGTGTGTACGCACCTCTGTAATATTAATGGATGATTCAACTCCGAGTCGGTCTGCGTTGTCCTGGACAAAGAACCCAGATATCGTCTGACACACTCAACGCAAATACGACCCGACCCGACCCGACCCAGTGCAACGGGTGATCACTTACTGTGTGCGTTCTTGTGCCCGCTGGCCCTTCAGGTTGGGGGTATTTAGACGTAGGGTCCGCCGACACTAGGTGGAATCCGATCCGATTGACCCTTTGAGCAATATTACGTCAGCGTCTCATTCTATTATATTATGCACCGGCTTGTGCCTGTAACGTCGAATTTTTGGGTGTACTGTGCTAACGGACGTACGTTTCGGAAAGGTACCGCTTGTTTAAGTTAATGCTGGAAGGAACGGAAGCTTGGCGTGGACGAACGATGGCAAACAACTCCTCGTCTTGTCTAGCAAAGACGACCTCCACTGTCTCGAGGCGTCCACCTGGACAACACTCTCGACATGGAGCATCCGCGAGAAAGGCAGCCATGTGTATTATATTGCACTGTCATGCGACGACAGGTTCATAGCAGCCTCCGGATTTTCGTCGTTCTCACTCTGGGATGCTACACACCATCAACACCTTGCGACAGTCAAATTACCTGACTCCAGTTTCATCTCGCCCATGGCTATCTCACCAAACTACGACATCGTGGTCACTCCAAAGAAAAAAGTTTTCCTTCGACGTCTTTTGGACATCCTTCCCTCCCACTACCGCGACAGTGTGAGTTTCACAACTTCTATCAGACATCATTACTGACTACATATTCGGCTTAAACAGATTCTTTTGAAGCCAGAACCCCGCCACTCAAGTATGGAAAACATTGATCTCGGAGACATGGAGTCCCTACATGTTCAGAATGCAAGTCAAGGTGTGTTTATTAACTAGCTGACTGTGCCGTGCCGTTATTCACTTTCGCCAGCAATGAACATGGCGAGTCTCGGAAAAATTATCAAACGACTCCGTGACCAGCTTGCTTCATCCACCCTTCGTGTACAGCATGAAAGCGCAGGTGCGTTCTCTCTGTCCTCATTCACACCTCGTTGACAGTTTCCCCTCAATGTGTAGAGAATCAATTAGATGAGATTGTAGCAAATCTAGAGAAATCTGTGCAAAGACTCTGTGGCCAGCTTGCTACGGCCAACGAGGAAAATGAAAGCCTCAGGCACATTATTCATGCTCGAGAGGAAACCTGCAGTACGTTCAGCCCATGTACACTCCCATCTCGTCGACAGCAGCGTCTTGACGCACCCCTGACCCGTTTTCTCTATCTATGGAACGAAAAACAGCCGACCTCGAGAAAACCGTCCAAGGCCTCACTAATCAGTTTGCTGCATCACAGTGCGCCCTGCGCGTACACCAGCAGAAGCATCAATGTGAAATAATGTTTGCCGGTGGTCGCATATATGATGCTGTGCACCATCTTCTCGAGATCATCAACTCCATGAGTGAGGATCTGCAGCACAATGAACTCAGTTGATCGTGAATTGGATCGAAGGTGAGTCTCTGCGTCGTTTTTGTAGTATGTATATTTACTCCCTACTGTCAGGTTTTAGGAACCAATGTGTATCACGCCTTCGAGCCATCAGAGACGAAGCGTCAAGCGCGGAAAATCACTTCGAGGCGTTCTCGGCCTACTCTGCTATATTATCGCTCACCTCCTCACCTGCAAATACCATGTTGATGGGATGGGCCAGGCTGGGGCTGCGTTGTTATTCAGCCAATGAGGTATTAGCAGGTGCAGACAAGGTATGGTGTGGTTCGCATGGTCGTTTAGAATGGCTTGACAGTCGTGCCCTTCAGTTCATGCTTCCAAAGTTCCATCTCTTTCGGGCGGTCTGTGATGTTCTTGAAGGAGAGGACCGTATCTCGGAGGCGATCGAATGCTTCCGTAAGATGAGGAGGGATCTGTCAGAGGAGACTCACGCTCTCGATGATCGGCCGCAATGGGAACTCGGTCAGTGATTTCACTGGTGACATAGAGAGCGATCTGAGAATCACTGCAGATTTCCAACGACGTTGTCTCAAGAAGCTTGAGAAGCGCGCTGACACGGCGAAGGACCACGACGCGGCCATCGGATACTATTCCAGCGCACTCTCGCTCGACCCGATGAACATCAACGATATCATTGTCAGATGCTGCAAGGCGCGAGCAAGTTTACTGGAGGAAGAACTCGTCAGCGCCACCAAGGTAGATATTGACTCGCACATCGTGCATATTTGATGATAGTGACGGTACGATCAGCTTATTGAACATGAACCATTCAACTACAAAGGTTACAAGAAAAAGTACTCTGTATTGCATAGCATGAGCCGCTACAGGGAGGCGTTCAGTGCATTCGAGATGATGTTGTCGACGATGACGAATTCGGTGGACCCACAAGTTCGTAGTGAGTCCATTGGATCTAACTCGAGTGAAAATACAAATTTATGTCGTTTTGCTATCAGAACTCCGAAGTCGATATCTCGACGCGACTCCACACATCCGACAGGTCGTTGATGACACCACCCGTGACATACCCAGCGTGCTCATCGACACTGTTACTGGTCGTCTCTATGATAAAAAACAGCAAGCCGCTGCGTTTGAAGAACTCCTGATCTTCGACGAACTTCGGTCTGCAATGACTACCCGTGGTCGTCTCGACAAAGCACGCATCAAGGAAGAGGTCGACAAATTTTATCAATATGTAATGTTTTCGCACAGGTGGCAGCCAGCCGAGCCAACCTTCCAGATGGTGGAAAACGTCTCGATCTATGGACTACCGGAATCCCCCACGATCGAGAAGCTCATCAATTTCTGTAATCTGGTCCGATCTCGCTGTTTCCGATGGGCTTGGAGTGATACATGTTGTGTCAACCAGGCCGACAACCGCACCCAGCAAGAATCTGTCATCACCATGTTTCGGTGGTACTGTGGCGCAGCACTCACGATCGTCCATCTCCTTGGTGTGCACTCCGAGTCGCAAAAAGAAGGTGAACTTTGGAAAAGTATCTGGAACACTCGCGGGTGGACGTACCAGGAGTACGTTGCTTCGAGGGTGATTCAATTTTACACAGAGGACTGGAAGCCATACCTCGGTCTGGACATCCTTAATCACAAGGAGTCCTCCATTATTCTCTCAGAGATGGAGCGAGCAACGAAGTTCGCCACGGAGAAACTCGCCACGCTTCAGCCGGGATTGGATAGGGTGCGCGAGAAGCTGTACCTCGCTTCGAAGCGCCAAACGACTCGGGAGGAAGATATCGCGTACTCATTATTTGGAATCTTTGACGTTTCACTCACGGTCATCTATGGCGAGGGCAAGCGAGCAGTCTATCGCCTCCTCGAGCACATCCTAACGCAATCGGATGATGTCACACTTCTCTCTTGGACTGGAAACTCCGGTAACACTACGAAAAGCTACCTCCCTGCAGACCTCACTGTCTACGACCGAATCGAACCTCCTCATGCCCCGCGACCGATGGAGACCAACGAGATGGATAGGATGATCACGGCACTGCAATTATCATTTCCCGATCCTTCGCCAGCTGTCAGGTAATATGAACAGCTCTGTGAACTCCCATCACTGTCTATCTTTTCCAGTCGACTTCATGGTCTCGTTTTCCCCCTCACCGACCTCGCCCGCTGCTCGGAACGTGATGTTGATCTCAACCGTCCCGTTTATCGTGCAAGATCGAGAATTCTTGGAGAGTTGCACATCGAGACCAGGGATAAGTTGGAAGGCATGCACGGTTTAGTTCTCGTCCATCCGTGGATCAGTCCCCTTGTCGACCAGGATTTCTCGGGCGGTATTCCTCAGTTTGATCTAGGGCAGCGCGCACTCCGGCTGGTCGTTCGGCTCAGGCAGCCGTTCGGTGGGCTGCTGCTTGCTTTGCAGATTCGGAAGCAGTACAAACGCGTCGCAACGGACAGTGCCATAAAGTCGCAGATTCAGGCAGGCACGCCGTTGGAGGAGTTGATGGAGAGCATTCATATGGTTGACGTGAGTAGTCGTACATATTTTTAGCCTCCCTTACTCCCTTCCCCTTCCCAGCACTTTATCCCACCTTTTAATCAAAGCTGAAGTTACAGACGCCGCATTCCTTTGTCTTGACACGGTCCAAGACCACAACATCACTCTCGTTTCATTTTCTTCGTATCTCTTCTTTCTAGTAACCGTATCAGATGTCTCTTATATTTGGTACATTCCGTCCGTATTCCTCATATAGTAGACGTCGCATACATACCATATGGTACTTACATAGAACTGTCAGCTAAATAAATCGGATTGTCTCGCAGATCAGGTTTATGGGCGATTTGGATGAACTGGCATTGCCCTGCTTCTCTCGTCATTTCAAAGTTGGAAACGACTTTCGAGAACGTTTCACGGTAGTCTCAGCCGAGAATCACAGTCAGACACCTGACGAGGAACAGTTCGCTCATCTGTCGTCCGTCCGTACGCGTTTCTCGTCACCCCGCAGAGAAGCAAAGTGTCCCTAGCCCGACTCACTGCCACGCAGCTCTGTCGCACGCGGCACTCCCCTCTCTGCCAAATCTTTCCGAGGCTGTTAACGTTTCGCTCAATTCCTAATTTCGCTGTTCGGTTGCCCATCCCACATCTCGCTTTCCCCGACAGTTTGGGACAGGACAAAATTTCGGTTGTTTGCCCATCCCATCATGTCCGGTGCATGCCTGCATACACTCACTCCCCTGATCTCGACACGCGTTAACATCTCTCTCGCCATGTCGTCGTTCGCCCTCATCCACCCGCCTTTGTCCTCGCCAATGTCGCCCTCGTTGGTGATGCACACGCACCCTCCGTCACTCCGCCGTTTTTTATGTCCCGCTCTCACACATGTGCTTGCGACGCACCCGCCCGCGCCCGCCCTCGTTCTCCCAGCTCGTCCCTCATCACCTCAACACGTCGAGGACGGCGTATAGCGACTGCCCTTGCCCCAGTCGTCCGCGTCACCTCCTCCGCCTCATTCAAGACGGCGTGCGACGACTGCCGTGTGCTCTCGGCACAACGAGAGTATACGACGGTCGCCGTACGTCGTTACCTCCCTTTTTTTCCCTCGTTCTCGCCTTCCCTACATCATCCCTCCTGTGGACGTACGCGTGCGGGCGCACGCACAACCTCGCTTGCTCACCGACCCGCCTGCCCTCTCCCTCTCTCGCCTTCGTCCTCACACACACCGTCACTCGTGAAGCCCTTGCTCGCCTACATACCCTTCACCCACGACACGCATGCGCAAGGAGATACGGCTGACTTCCCTCCCACGACGGCGAACAGAGCAACCGAGTGCACAAACGCGCTCGAAAATACGTGGACACATCATGGACCCTCGTGCGTCTCGCTCTCGCTCTCCTCATGCACCCGTCCTCTTACTTTACAACGGCCCACGGCAGCGACGCCGTGTTTGCGGAAGAGTGCGAGCATATACGCACGCACGCGAATGCCTGGTACGCGATGACGACGGCACAGTCGCTACGATCAACCAACTGATTCTCATGCGAACTCTAATCATCAAGACGTCCGAGCACGTTTATAGGCTGGTTGGACGGTCACGCAATCGCGAGACTCACTCAGACGGTGACGCCCTCGCGGATGAGGATGAGGATGCGCCAATGGGACGTGACGACGACAGCGCTCTGCAAAGCGAAACTCGGACGAGAGGAGGCAGTGGAACAGGGGAAGCAGAAGAGGTGGCAGGCTGAGGGTGAGGGGATGTAATAGTATGCTCGACCCGGGCAGACGAGGTTTTTCGTTCAACGACATGCTGCACGAACTGGTTGTTTACTAATGACTTGTGTGATCTCCCTTTCCAAAGTAATACGTTGATTTTCCTTGCACTCAGTAAACAGCACAAATGATCAATGACGACAAAAGGCTGAACAGAACACGCATGTTGTGATACGCTGCCGCACGTTCCAAATCAGCCGGTCGAGCAGTGGCGAGCTATACTAGAAGTTAACATCTCATTTGTATATACAGTGCTTCAAATAAATATTATACGTCCTCGTATTTGCTCGAACCACCACAACCCCACCCTGGTGCAGGCGTCGTCATGGTCTCTATCAGCTTGGCCAAAGCCTCCTCAGCCCTGCGGATGAGATCGTCCGCCTTGTATCTAATATCTTACGCTACGTTAGCCGCCGGCTGTACCAAGTACGCACAGCCGCGTCGCATAATGATCCTAATCGTATCTGTTATACTACTTGAACTTAAACTCGGCCCTCTGCACTCTGCATCAACGTAGTAGAGTTCTCCCATTTTCACCTCCGCATCATCGAGTAAATTGATGGGGATACCAAGGTTCACGTTCTGCGCTTTCTTCCTTAAAAAAAAAAAGACCAACGACCTCCCCTGAACGCCCCATCCTCTGTCACATACATCTTCGCCTTAGGTTCACCCTCGTCGTCCTCTTCGATCACGCCAAATTCTCCCAACCGCTCGACAAATCTCCTCGACTCGGGCAGTCCCGACTCCCGAGCACGGAAAAGGATCAAAGCGGGAGTCACAAGCGTCACGTGATAAAGCGTGACAAATGCACGTCTTCCGAGTCGCCAGTGATCAAACAGAAAACGAAGGTGTATACATGTCTAACTGTCCTAAGGTGCAAAAAAAGTAATCCTCAGAGGAGGCATCACATGTCACACACCCAAACCCACGCGTAAGTAGACAAAGCAGCATTCCATCCAAGATGAATCAAAAGAAAACGGACGACAACCAGGCAAGCAAAGCAAAGTACCACACCACCGCCTACGACGAACTCCTCAACAACGGAAACGCTCTCCACGCACTCCCATGCGCACGCGGCGACGTCGGCGAGATCGGTGAAGCCAACGGCGACGCAGCGGGGCGAATTCACCGTCGCCATTGTCAGTGGCACGTCTGACACACCGTGCGACCGTGTTCGCGTCGACACATACGCCCGCGACGAACGCGGTCCCCCTTTGTTGAACTGCACCTGTGTCCGGTCCTCCGTCGCCGGCGACGAGGGCGGGGGTACATCATAGTCGTACGGCGGTGATTGAACGCCGACCCCGACTTCTAGCCCGTAGTCATCAATGATGCCGCGCGGCGGTGCGCGCTCGACCATCGCTCTCAGGAGCTACGGGATCGCGAACGGTGAGTGAATGAGTAAAGGCACGTCGGAGAGGGACATACCTCGCATCGAAGGTCCTCACCCGCATACTCTCCCTCCACCTCCTCTGGACCGAGCAATACCGTGCCTTTGCGGAATATCTCACCCTCCTCCTCGACCCAGCTCTTCAACCTAAGGTCCCAGTTAGAAAGATCAACATCGCCTGACCGAAAACGAACGCACCTATCCGTGGGCGACGTCACCTGCACACACGTCTCTTCCTCCCCTTCCTCCACGTTCAGGTATCTATGTTCGTCTTCATCCTCGTCCTCAGATTCAGCAATCATGAACGTAGGACTCAACACTTTCTCGGGTTCCTCGGGCTCAGGCTCCGCACGCCCCTTGCCCTTGTCCACCCGCGGCGTCAGCGGCAAGTCCTCGTTATCATGCGCCGTCGTCTCCTCGTTCACACCCACGTTCTGCAAACCCTCGGTCTTCAATCCAAGACCGCGCATGGCTGACCGACGAGCCGCGCGCGACGTGAGCGTGTCGATCCCGGCGTTCAGTCCATCGCACAACCCGAGGAACCGCTCCAACTTGTTCTCGTCCGCCGACGTCGTGCTCGATTGGATCTGAGCCGTCAGAGCCCCGACAGTCTCGCGCGCCCTCTCGACTAATTCCGATTCCAATTCCAGTTCGTGTTCCGTTCTGGTCCCCATCCACGATCCTATACGCGCGCCAGCAATAACACCCGAACTCGCCTGTCGAGCACCACCCTCATCGATCTCAACCTGGATCTGCGCCAACAGCGCTTCCGCACGCGACGGCGAGTCCATCTATAGCGAAAAAGAGATAGTCCCATCAGTACATTCAACACCCCAATTCCAACTCCAACGTACCTTGCAATGAAGGTCGTCTCCCATCCGAATCGACCTCGCCAGCTCGCTCTCTTCAATCAACCCCCACATGCTCTTGCTCGGCCCCTTCCCGCTCGTCGGGAGTGCTCCCCCTGGGTGACCATGCCCGTTCACGTGTCCTTGTCCATGTCCGTGTCCGTCACCAGCCCCACCCGCACTCGCACTCGCTCCCCGTGCCGCCCTCTCCGCCTCCTCCGTGTTCCTCACACATGTATTCAAAATATCGCGACAGATCCTGGAAAACTCTTCATTGTCGGGGGGTATGTTCAGATCAAGGCATCGCATGACGTGATTCGCTTTCAGACCCTTGCTGAGTGCCATTACTCCCGCCAGATCGATGTTGTTCGACGTAAGGTCGAGGTGTAGGAGAGACGCCGACTCGGGGAGGAACTCGGCGAGGGCGATGGCGCCTTGAGAGGTGAGTTGGGTGGAGGACAGGAAGAGACGTTTGAGGGCCGTGTTGAGCGTAAACGCTGTGCGCAACGATTGGATCTTGAAAAGGTGGTGTCAGAGGAGTGCTGGAGTCAAAGATGGGTGGGGAAACGTACCCCTTCGAGGGCTGGACCCGAACAGGGATTTCGACTGAGATCGAGCGTCTCCAAACACAAGTTATATTTCTAGTAGTCAAAAGATTTGAGCAGAAAAGGAGTGGTAGAATGAAAGACGAGACACACGAGAGCTTCAGCGATCGCCATCAGACATTGGACGTCCAGCTTGTTCTCGCTCAGATTGAGCACTTTTAGCGTTCGATTCCGTTTCAGCACTTGTGCGAGGTACGTCACCCCAGACTGAAAACAACGACATCAGCGCGTGCGCCACAGAGGTGCACGCAGCGGCACGACGTACCCGGAGATCATTCCCTCGCAGATCGAGCGTCCGGAGCGCTCCTAATCGCGGCAAGGTATCCAACGCTCGAACCTTGTCCAATAATGCCGCGCTAGGGCCATCTTCATGACGCGCCGGTGCTCCATTCATACCCACTCCCTCGGCCCTTGCGGGAGCTGGCACTGGATGTCGGGTTGTGACCCCTCCATGCGAGTTGGATGTGATGATGGGGACCGGCTGGCCCATAGCGGAAAGCGGATTCGGAGGCTGTGTCGTGGCGGTACGTTTTGATCGAGGGATATATGGCGTGTAGGTCGTTTGGTGTCCTAGGGCAGACGGGTGTCGTGGAGGTGGGGGTATGGGTTCGGTGCGCGTCGGAGGGGGAAGGTAGATAGTGTTGGGGAGTGGAGAGGCCGGTGGAGACGTGAACGTAGAAGACGCGGGAGAAGTGGATAGCAATGGGCTTGGGGGCACGCCGAGACCGGAACCTGGTACAACATCGGGGTAGTCGCGGATCATGAGGGCGAGCGCTACGGCACCACCGCCCGTCGCTGTTACCTTGTTGTGTCGGAGGGATATGTTTCGCAAGGACGATGTCCGGACCGCGCGAGCTAGGGGGGCATCATGGTCAAGCAGAGTCGTGGTAGAAGGACACTCACCGAGAACCTCGAGCCCATTTGGACGGAGCGAACAATCATCTAAGCGGAGTGAAACGAGGCCAGATTCGGGGGCAGTGGTCAGGCACACGACGAGGTAGTCGACGGCTTTCTTGTCCAGGACAGTGGATGAAAGATCGAGAAATTGTAAACTCTTGGCCTGTCATATAGACATTAGCGTCTCCTCCTCGACAGGTGGTACATGCAAGGTGACGCACCTGCGAAGCATATGCACCTATCAATTTGAACGCGGATGGTTTAAGCCGACGGTTGGATGCGACCGACAAGTACTCGAGTGATCCCGGAATCAGGAGCGCGTGTAGTATTGGTTTCAACTTCTGTCCGAGAATTAGCACGGCAACTGGAAAAAGGATCGGAATCGACATACGGAATCATCCAAATCACATTCCCTCAGCGTCAACTTGCGAAGCCCCCACTCGATATTGAACACATCCGACAGAATAGCAGCGGTCGACGGGGTGAGCTGCACGCCAGACAGGTCCACTGAGCGAGGTTTCGTCGAGGATGCCCGCTAAGAATGAAAAGAAAAAAAAAATTAGCGCGCGCGTTCGCCGCGGTGTAAAGAGAATCCACGAAGACACCTTGAACGCAGCGGATACCGCAGGATCCAGTTCCTCCTCTCTCGACGCGCAGCACTCTCTGTAAAACGACTCGACCTTGTCGAGATTCCACCACTCCTCCGTCTCGTCCGGACCTATCGAGTTCCCTCTCACGATCCGCCTTCGTCTCTCTGACTCCTTCTCTTCGACAGTTCGCTTTTCGTCCTTGAGCGATGGGGTCGATGGTGGATTGAGGGTCGATATCGGGTAGACGGTCGCGAGCTGCGGAAGGATGAAATGAGCTCTTTTGAGCGGTTTGGTCGCATCTTCGGCGGGAGGTTGGGTAGGTTGGGAGGGCAAGAAACCCTTGATACGACTGAGAATGCCTGTCTGTGTCGGTGTTGGACGTTTGAGGATGGATTTTCCGGGTATTGGGATTGTGACGGCCGAGGAGGAGGGTGAGCACGAGGAGGTGGTCGTCATGACGGCAGACTGCGTGTTTGCGAACGTTCAGACCTGATTTTGGATGAGAATTATTTCTTCAATCCGGGTCGTTGCAAACATCCGAGATCAAGAACTACTAGTAGTAACTGCTGCCGAACCATGCCAACCGTTGAACCAGAGCAACTTCGCTTCAGCCAAATTCATTTGCCACAACAGTCTCAAAAACCAACGTACAGTCGGGGATGAGTAAGTACATCTACTACAAGTTCATCCACCCCATGAACAACGCCGTCGTCGTATCCAAAGGGGGTCAAGTTTCCCGGCAGGTAATACTTTGAATGCTCAGTGACACGCTAGGCTGATGCCGTGGTCGAAGAAGACGGAGTGTGAGCGCAACATAACTAGTCCTAAAAATTCAACAACACTCACCTTTGTTATGTAGAACCGCCCAAACGCTTTCAGCTCCCCTTCCCGCTCAGCATACCGCAACGCCCGTTTCGCGCGTATGCCCGCAAGCTGTGATGAACACCCTCCTCGCCACCCTCACCGCCTGTCCAGATCTCCTTCAAAAACTCGTTGTCCTCGCTCAAATGCAAACCAATTCATCGTCCCCAGAAATGCGAGGCCCGACCGCATGCAGATACGCCAGCCTCGGGTGCTCGTTACGCAGAGCAGCAGCAAGGTATACAAATGTTGGTCGAGGATTCTTCATCTTCATGTCTGGCAAAACACAGACGTGAGTATACAACTAAAACAGCGCGCAGATCCCTGCGGCTCGGACGACCTCTCATCTTGATAAGTGCTCCACGGACTGATCCGAAAGCTAACCCGGTTTCGCCAACACCGCCTTGACAATCTCCCTCCCAAACCTCGTGCGGCCTTCTTCGTCTCCACCCGTTGGACACCGTCTGGAGGAACTGGTCCACCAGGTAACCGTTTGCGCAGTGTATCTCCACACCGTCGAATCCGGCCCGGCACAAGGCGTCTCTTGCCGCTTTCGCGTACGCGACGATGTACTTTTTGATCTCATCCTCGGCGTGACCTAAATCATATTGCACGAATCAGGATTCAAGAATTCGAGGAGACCCCCAGACAAGTCACATACCTTTTACTTCCTGGCAAAGGTAGGTATTGTCGTGATACTTGTCGTGATACTTGGGGCGCACTTTTGGTGGCAAAAGGTGACGATAGCTGCTGCATCCTACCAACCCACTTCCCCTCAATACCGACAGCGCATACACAACCTCACTCCGATGGACTTAGAGCAGCTTGCAAGGAACAGCATCATATTGGGGATAATATTGAGGGCGGGGGCTAGACATCGGGGACAATATTACCAGTACTGTAGTCATACGGTAAATAGTGACAGATGTACTATGAGCCCTGCTAGAATTTCATCTAGAAAAATTGACCGTCCCTCCAAGTGGCTGCTGTCTTCGTTTCCCTCATCATACTCATCATCAAGGTCAAGCCTGTCTGGCCCCCTTGAATTTTTTTTTGGATTTGTGCCCTCCGAAGAACTCTTCAGCACCCAGCCAGACGCCATCTCAGCTGGCAACCTCCTCCAGCTGCCCAACTTCAACCTCGTAGGTAAACTCAGCGATAGTCCGGACTCAGATAACAGGAGAGAAACTTCACATCATGATCACCGATTTTTTCGTACTCGATTCTTTGTGGCCGGATGATCCTCACCTGGGACCAAGCGATGGTCGTCATCAATGAGATAATCGATTGGCACCGGATAGACCAATACTCGGCACAGCTTTCTGCCTTCAAACTGCGACGGGATTCCTTCGAGAGATGGCATGGCGAAAGAGAAGGAGCAAATTCGAACATTACGCTGTAAATTCTGGGCAACAGAGAGAGTCGAACCCACGGTCTCAGCTAGTCGCGTCGCGTCATAGCCAGTGGGGCTTGTCTATGTACCATGACCGGTAACGATGTATCGAGAAGAACGATGCACCTAATCCACAACAGCCCCTCACAATCAAGGTCCCGACCAGTCCCTGTCAAGCGGCTCAGGCCCCAAGTCAACTTCAAGGAGAGACATCGAGCCTGAGGGCCATTGGTAGCGGCGCCGCCTTGGCAAACAGCGACCCTGAATCAGGGTGGTTCGCACCAGTCGCAACACACGAATATCACAGACAGGCATAGCATGTTACAAGGTATGCGGTGCATATATTCACCTTTTCGAATGTCTAGAAGCACAAACCCCCAACAACGCTGACCTGGACGCGTAGGCTAGTTTCTCGGAGCATAAGCAAGGTTCGCACGGATCCTGCCAGTCCCTCGACCGTCGACGGCTGTTCGGAGTTCTTCTTGTTCTGCGAAAGACTCCTCGATGATCCGTTTTCGAGAACTTATTGCAAGCGAGTTGCGACTCCAGAATAGCAAGCACCACATCAAATGTGTCTTACCTGAAACCCATTGATCGACAACCGTGCCGATCAATTTTACCTACACAACAGAGGGTCGTACAAGATCCCTGATCCTTTATGTCACTGCCATGCCTCCCACCCCTTGCAAGCATTTTCCCCTGCCAATTTCTCCCTCCGACTGTCAGGAGTAGGTTCGTCTAGCTGGCCCTGCCAACTTCCAGTTCTCCTGGGATCGGGAGCTTGGCAGTCAGGTTCCCAGTTTTATTTATTTGATTTTCGACAAGCCTAGAATCATACACACGGTTCTGTATCGTGGCCACGGCAATGAGACCGATCGTGAGGTTCCTGGCGGTATTGCGAATTATTCGCCGATCGGCCGAAGAAAGCCTCTTGTGCCTCTTTTGGCCCGGGAGCAAACACTGTTGGATTGTCATCTCGGGCCCCGAGATGCAGTCCTACACCTCTGTGTTGTACTTAGTGCTCCTCGGGCATTCAGCAGGACCTAACTAGCGGAAGAACATTTCCGCACCGGGGGAGTCAGTTTCTAAATGCACAGTATATTCTTCCCTTCTTTCCCTGAAAAAACATACAAAATCACGCACAAGGTAAACCTAACATATCACAAGAGGAAAGTCCGCAAAAACCCAAACAATGTGATCGAGAATGTGAAAGCGTGAGACGCCAGAGGAATCAAGGAGCGGAGTGGCGACACGACTCAAGCGAAGAGAATGCCGTCTGGACGCAATGTTGAGCGCACCCAGTGGATGGGTCCTTCCTTGTCATACCGCCTCCTCTTTCCCCTCAAACTTAAACGGGATCGGAACCCGAGCCGGATGATCCTCGT